>APFE031516471.1:0-12375 GCA_000404065.3 Pinus taeda | reverse complement strand
TAAT
Organism: Pinus taeda; assembly: GCA_000404065.3. Classification (NCBI taxonomy): domain Eukaryota; kingdom Viridiplantae; phylum Streptophyta; class Pinopsida; order Pinales; family Pinaceae; genus Pinus; species Pinus taeda. The sequence goes on along the minus strand of APFE031516471.1, from coordinate 12,371 downwards.
GGTTTATGATATATTTGTAATCTATGACCATTTACAAGGATGGTTAATTTTTTTTCATCAATGGTCCTGATTCTGACTGCTCCATTATCAAAGACAGTTTCAATCTCATAAGGACCAAGCCAATGAGTTCGGAAATTTCCTTGAAAACATTTAAATTTTGAATCAAAAAACAATGCCCAATCACCAAGCTGAAATTCCCTTTCTTTGATAAACTTATCATGCCACTTGGATGTTTTTTGTTGGACTATATTGGTTCTATGAATAGAATCTTGTCTTATCTCACCAAGTTCATTCAATTGCTTCATTCTTTGTCTTTCGGCTTCTGATAGATCAAAACCCAATTTGGCTTTTGTTTTAAAAGTATTTATCTATAACTCAATAGGAAACATGATTTACTTTCTATAAACAAGTTCATAAGGAGTGTGTCCTATTGTATTTCTCCATGTGGTACGATATGCCCATAAAGCTTATGGAATATTTTATTCCCAAAATTTTCTATGCAGATGCACAGTCTTCATAAGAATTGTTTCAATTACTTTATTGGTAGATTCAACTTGTACATTGGCTTGTGGATGATATGGAGTTGACTTCCTATGCTTGATCTTGTACTCCTCTATTATCTTCTATACCAACTTGGATGTAAATTGAGTGCCTTGATCTGTCAAAATTTCCCTTGGGACACCAAAACGAGTAAAAATATTCTCAAAAAGAAATGAACTACAGGATTTTCAGTAGCAAAAGGAAGTTCTTTGGCTTCTACCCATTTTCTAACATAATTTGTACAAATAAGAATGTACATTTTTTGTCTTGAAAATGGATTGGTTGGACCAACAAAGTCTAAAGCCCATTTCTCAAAATGTATAATAAGTACCTAAGGTTGTAGAGGCATTTCATCTGAAGAAACACGTTTCCCCATTCTTCGACAACTGTCACACCTCTTAACATATTCCTTGGCATATTTAAAAAGAGAAGGCCAATAATATCCTAAGAGAAGGAATTTATAAGAAGTTATTTTATTAGTGAAGTGTCCTCCACATGGTTCATCATGAAAAGCCTTTAATATCTCTGGTACTTCATCTTATCTAACACATCTTTGAATGATTAAGTCAAGTCCTGTTTGGTACTATTCTTCATTTATCCATGAATAAGATGCACTACTTTGAATAACCTTTCTTTTCTCTTGAGGAGACAATTATGATGGTAACTCTCCTGTAGCCAAATAATATGCAATATCTGCAAACCAAGGATATTTAATAGATATTGCAAAAATATATTCACCATGAAAATCATCTTGTACAGGAACATCATTATTATCATTTTGGATTCTAGATAGAAAATCAACAACTGTGTTTTGTTTTCCAGGTCTATCCAAATAGTAGTATTGAATTCTTGTAATAACAATAACCATATTGTAATTCTTCCATTAGTAATTGATTTATTCATTAAATATCTAATTGCATAATGATCTTTGTGAATGAAGATTTCATAACTAGTGATATAATGTCTGAATTTATCGATGGCATGCACAACAACTAAAAACTCCTTTTCTGTTACAGTATAATTCAACTCCGCAGGGGTCAGATTCTTTCTTGTGTAACCAAATGTCATAAGGATTTAAATCTTTCTATCCTATACAACTCCTAAAGTTGTATTTGAGGCATCAATCGAAATTTAAAAGGTGTTTCCAATTTGTCCTCTTTAAATGGATTCTTCATAAATATTTCTTTCAATGTTTTCAAAATCCTTTTGGCAGTTAAACTCCAAATGAATTCCCAATCTTTTGTTAATAAATTTGAAAAGTGGAGAGCCAATATTTGTAATTTTTTCTATAAATCTTCTATAATATCCAGTAAAACTAAGAAAAAATCTAACATCCCTTTGACATGTAGGAACAGATAATTTGGAAATGACTTCTACCTTAGATGCATCTACTTTAATTCCATCTCTTGAAATATGGTGGCCTAAAACAATTCCCTAAGTAAACATCATAAAACACTTTTTGTGGCTTAATGAAATATTTTCTTCTTTATGCCTAATGAGAATTTTTTCCAAAATTTTAAGAGCTTCTTCAAAATAATTTCCATAAACAATAAAATCATCCATGTAAACTTCCACACAATCCTAAATTAGATTAAAGAAAATACCTAGAACTTCCCTTTGAAATGTTGCGGGTGCATTACATAACCCAAAAGGAAGTACTCAGTATGCATAGGTTCCCCATGGACAGGTAAAGGTTGTTTTATCTTGATCTTCTGGAGCTACCTGGATTTGGTTATATCCACTAAAACCATCCAAGAATGAAAATAGTTTTTCCTTGCCAATGTGTCAAGATCTTGATCTAGAAAAGGAAGTCGAAAATGATATTTTAAAGTATCTTTATTCAATTCCCTATAATCAATGCATACTCTCCATTTTCCATTCTTTTTTGGAACAATTACCAATGGTGAAACCCACTAGCTATCTGATATTGGATAAATTAAATTCACATTTAACAATTTTGTAATTCCTCTTTAAAAATTTCCCTTATATTTGGATTCACTCTCCTTTGTGATTGTCGGATTGGTTTGGCATTTTCTTCAATATATATATGATGCATATAAGTGTTAGGATCAATTCCTTTCATATCAGTGTATTCCCATGCTAAGCAGAGGAAATTTCTTGCAACATCTTTATTATTCTTTCTTCTGAGATTCTTCCAGATTATCATTAATATTCAAAGTTTTCCGTGGAAAAAATTATATTAAATAATTGCCAAATTTCTCCATAGAATGTAAATCCATTTGACGAGATGATAGATATTCAGTAGTACATTTTTCTTGAAAACTGTGATTTTGTTCACAATATGAGGAAGATTCATTATTTTCTATTAAATTCAAAATTTGATCTTCTTCATATATTTGTGAAGTGGCAAAAATTGGTCGTATATCAAAGTTTTCATTATCATCATCTATCCTTGCTTCAATTTCTACTTCTATCATTATTTTTGCAGGAGGATATAATGTGAATTTATTTGTCAAACTTCCATTAGAGATAAACATATCACCATATCTACAACTTATAAAAGCATTAGTTGTAGCTAACCATGGTCTTCCTAGAATCAATGGGTGTCCTCCTAGATTATTCGTGGGTGTTAATATCATAAAGTCAACATGATATTCCCAATAATATAAGGATACAAATACATCTTCTAACACACCATCAGGTTTTATAACAGGTCTATATGCTAATTGCAATAGTGTAGGTGTATATTAAAGATTAGGAAGTTTCAATTGATCCATAGTTTGTTTACTCATGATGTTGATAGCGTCTCCTAAAGCAATCAATGTGTTTGGAATCTCAACATCTTTGATGTGTATTTTCATAATGGGATTTCCTCGATCTAGATATTTTTGAACTTTTTTCTTTCCCATCATGATATCTGCAATTTTTCCAACTAACTGGATTATTTTAACTTCCTTCCTTTTTCTTCCTGGTTTTTTAATACATAACGCCTTGACTGTCTTTGCAAATATTGGTATTTCTTTGATAGCTTATAACAAAGGAATTTTTATACAAACATTATTCAATTCATATATCATCTCATAATCACGCAATGCAATATGTTTTTCTACCCCTTTATCAATTTTCAAGCTTTCATGAAAAGGTGGTTTTTTAACAGAAACTAAAGGTTGTTCTATAATGGGAGTTGAGTTTATTGGAATATCATCATAATGTATAGAGTTGGTTTATTTGTGAGAATTTTCATTTTGATGAGAAGATGTCTCTTTCTTAGAGAGGTCATCATTTTCAGCTCTTGGATAACAAAGAATGGTGACTTATTTTCCAATACTCTACCAGATCTAAGTTATACATTGTTTAGATCTAATGGAGTTATCATGTAAGTTTGGAAATTTTGTCCTTCCATGTTGTAAACAGCCTGTGAATTTTTATGATTTGGATTTGGAAGTGATCGAGCAGGTAGTTGATTTAGCTTTTGTGGAATTGGTAGTGAAACTTGTCGGTTTGGATTTTGTAGTTGAGAGGGTTGAACAGGTTGAGGTAAATATTGTGGTGGAAAAATAGGGTAAGATTGAGGATATTGAGGGTATTTTCCATAAGGAATTTTCCATCCTTGTGCCCAAGGTTAAGGCCAAGGTTGCCAAGGCATGGGTGTAGTCCAATTAATTTGTGATGGTTATGCATATGTTTGAGTGTTGAAACCTTGGGTCATACTCAATTGTGGATTTTCCCATGGTCTCTTGGAAATAAAACAAAGAGTTTCTAATTGATTTGGCATTACTTCCTCCTCATAGAAAACTTTAAGACTTATTATTGAAGGACATTCCTTTGTATCATGATTTTCTACACATATGACACAAGTTTCTACACTTTTTAAGTCAAGAGGGCATTCTCTTAAGGCATGCTTCTTTCTACATTTTGGACAAAAGATAGATAATGTAGCATTTTCAACTTTGTTCTTGTTTTGTACTTTAAGGGTATCTATTTTTTCACTGGGACTCCCCAAAATATCAGTTTTAAAGTTGTTAAGAAAAATTCCTATTTCAGCCCTACTTATTATCCCAGTTGCAGATTTATTAATCCTACACATAACAGGATCTCTTGGATTTTTCCTAGATCTTGCCTTTCCTCTTGAAATGTGTATGCATAACTCACAGATATATCCAAATGATACTGAGAAATATCTCCTTTACCCATTATATTGAGAAGGTATATCCACTCATCTCTAATAGATTTTAGTAACAAAGCATTCAAACTTTCTTCATCTAGATTATGCATTTTAGCCCTTTTTACATTATAAACAAATATTTCAACGAAATATTAAATCTTTTCATCTTCTTTTTGCATCATTTTAAAGACTTCATATTTAAACACCAATTAGGATACTATATCATATCAACTATGGAGCCTTAAGTTTTCATGCACCATATTACTTCCTCCTCTCACCAGGGATTCTACAGCCTCCAACCAAGGTATTTGTTTCAAGATGCCTATAACATATTAGATCATAGGAACTATGCACCAAAGTAGGCTAGATGAAGCATGCAAAGAAATCAAGCATGTAAGAAATTCCTTATTCATAAACATGTTAGCAAATGCCTGAGTTCATAAGCATGTCAACAACCACATTAGTTCATAATCATTCAATGTAATCATGCAAAAATCTCCAAGAACTTCCTAAAACAGAATTAATCCATGCACTTATCATGCAAAGTGAACTCTTAATTAGGTAGCACACCAACATAGTTATGGATGTGAGATTCCAGATGATGGGCCTCCAAAATAGGTATAATTTAAGGCTCATATAACCTTCCTTGGCATGTTTAAACCTTTCCCTCTACATTTGATAATGTCTTTTCCATGTTAAAATGTGTTCTTAGGAAGGTTAAGATATATTTTCTATATCATGTGGCCTAATACATTAAATGTGTAGGATATTGAGGATATATTGTGTATATCATGTTGGAGACAAATATGAGGGAATCAAGGAGGCTTGCTCCTTGCTACAGGCTAACCACAACTCGACTAGTTCTTGAGTAATTACTACATCTTTATGGTTGTGAGTACACTAAGGTACCAAATCCAATTTTTAAGGAGTTTAGGAGGGAAGCAATCCTCCCTTCAAGGAGGTCGCCCCTCATCCACTTTTGGTATAAATAAGAGAGCCTAACAACTCAGTGAGGATTGAAAGTCTAGAGGAAAGATAGTGATTATCAATGAAGGAGACTTCTACCTATTGTTTCAATTGTTATGTTGTATGTTTGAACACTTTTGAGGGTAATGAAAACCATTTCTTTGTTATCAGTTTGAGTTTGCTTCAAGGGACTTGAGTCTCCTTGGGTTAGGGCCCAACTTAAGAGCTTAAGCCCCTTCCTTTGTACATTTCTTTCACGTGCATTTATTCTAGTTGTGATTTTATGAAAATCTTGTTTATGGGAAAAGAATTGTCCTTGAAAGTTCATAAGTGAGATATTTATTGAAGATTGGTTTTGTACCTTGTGATGATAAGCATCAAATTAGTTTTATTTATGCAATAGTAGTTCCCACTATAAATTCAACTCATCCTTTCCACTGTCATTTTGTTTTTTGTAATTAGTAGTTTGGCAATTGCTTAATCACCTTGTCTTTATTAGTTGAACATGTACTTTGATTAGAGATGTAATACATTATGTCATATATTTAATTAGGATCATATTTCATGCATTAGCATCACCTCTGTCACCACCTTTAATTAGTGATGATTTTTGTTGTGTTTCTTCATAGTCTGACTTTGAATTATATGTTATAGTGGTTTCATCATTTAGCTTCTATATTTATAATTTCCTTCTGTCAACTATTTTATAGCATCATAATGACATGTATTCACATATATGCCCTGGTGCCCAATTTTTCACACACTCACGACAATTGATTTCCTTCTTTTTCCTTCTCACTAATTCACTATTGGATGTGTTTGAGTCCTTGTCGACTTTGTAAGTATATAATTTATTATTGTTGTATCTATGTCATCGATGCCATTTGTCTCCAAAATGTCTACATTTGTTTATTCCCTTCTTACATGAGTCCCATTATCGATTTTCATCTTCCCTGGTGAATGATGACTTGTTGAACTAGTTATTTTGTTCAACTAATTTCACTGCATGTCTAGTATTATCAATTGTTTTAGGAATTCCATAGTTTTATTTCACTATTAATGCAGTCCTTCAATACACGAATGTACACTTTTAGTAAGTGTACATATGTGAATCTATTTTTTCTTGTGGCTAGAACTTTTCATTCATTCGTGCAATCATTCATGTTTCCCTTCTATTTAAGATGAACAAATTTATTGTACAAGTCATGTTCTTCCTCAACATGGAACCTTTTCAATAGGGAAGCTATCAAACTTTTCCAATGAAAATAAGAAGAATCACATTTTCTAGTCCACCGTAGAAACCAATTGTAAACTTCATCTACTAAGCTATTGAAGGCCATCATTATTTTTTTCTCTTTCACCCAACGAGAGGTTTGATTCAAAAATCCCTTCCATTTCTTTGACTCATATGACTTCTCCTCTAAGGTATTTACGATCATATATTGGTAATTCCTTTTTAATTGATTGATAATCTCTATCTAAAACCCTTGTGTGATCTTTACTGCTTGAAAAAATTCCTTCAAGTTCTTATTGATGTCCCTATTCAATTGTATTTAGTGATTCATGTTAAGAAAAAATACTTGGGGGGATGGGGTGAATAAATATTTTCAAACTACTTAACCTTTTATTTTCACATTAAGATTTCTACATGTTATTTTTATGAAGTAAACATGTGTATGTACATGAGAGTAATGAATAAAATTAGTGTATATCCAGTTAACTAACTTTTCAGTTAATTTGTAAACTATCTAACTTGAACCAATGTATCAGTACTTCATTAGACATTAATTAAATAGTAACCATGTGCAATAAGAATAGAATAAACCATCACACATAAGCACACATGAACACTCATGAACACTAGGATTTTTTAGGTGGAAACCCAATGTGGGAAAAAACCATTGTTGTTGTCATATTTGTCTTCTTCTTTAGTTATTAAGAGAAATTTCTTACAATCTTATACTGGCACGAACTCAAACTAGTACGCAGCAATCCACCTGTAGAAGGCTATAACCTTCTCTTGTTCTCTAGCTTCTATTCGAAGGGAGCTACAACACCCTTATCCTCTGTTCTTCGTGGATCATTTTTCAGAATATTTCAAACTAGATCCATTCCATATATCAGATAGCAACATTGTATCAAGTCACTGAACCAACTGGATCACCAAAACAAATATTGAAATAACTTATTCAAACAACCACACCAACTTATATCATTATATAAACATTCATCAGAATACCAAACTACATATTTTTCATCACAGAAACTAGACCATGTCACTGTAAACTCTGATTAAACACATGTCATAATATATACGCTACTGTTCAAAAGCATACACGTGTATATATACACTTTTTCTTTGAATGACCAGCGTACAAATCTCAAAACACAAAAATCTGAATCTGAATTATTGTACTACTAAAACAATCACTTAAATACATATTAACTCCAACACATATGTCTGAACCACAAAGAGATCATCTCATAACAACATTATTACTATTCAACAATGCAACCCAACCAGCACTGTTAGACACAGATTATCATACAAGACTTCATCAACAGACATCAGCAAACATAATAAAACAAATCAATCATTATCATCAACACATACTACAAAGCCCTAGCAGATGGACGTGACCCTTATAAAGAATTTTCATGTATGTACACGCCTTTCATACTTAATACCCACGTACATATGTTCCCATACCACAGAATATATATGCAACTACTTAGAAGAAGATTCACGTGTGTACATGGCATTTTTGAAGCAAACCTGCATACATATATATAATTACTGATTCAAACCTTCGTTGCACACCAGAACACCTGTCAAACCCAAATCTTGGCATACACCATAACAAATACACATCATTAAATCATCATCACAGATCTATCAAACCATAAGCAAATTATTCAATATATATCCATTTCACGTCTAATAGATCTTATCCATTACCATACTCCTTGGTGCACACCTATTTCCGATCAAACCAATCATCAATAACCCAATACAAGCACACTTATCATTTTGATCTCCATCTCCTTATATATCTTAGGCCTTAACCAATACCTTAGGCTAATTCTCTAGTTATGCTGATGGTATTCTTTGATGGGATCAAATATCCATTTTCGAGCTCATTACTACGGGCCAATACCATGGTAAATACCCCTAGTATTGAGAATACTATGGTTTGGAAACTATACTTGACTTTTCTTCACCATACCAGCGTACATACGCAACATTTCTTCACAGGACCTATGTATACTTCTTAAAACATCACCTTTATCCTTCCTTTGTCTCCGGACTGATATTCCCTTGTCCAATCTCTCTATCACATCGGTACTGGCATGTATACTCATTTTTCTACCATCATATTGGCATCCTTCTCAAGTAGGTTGTAATGAAGGGCAACAAATTAGTCATAATGCAAACAATTCTTAACTTGATGATGGATTCCAATAGGTTAAGTGTTCTATAATTAATGCATCTACACTCATAGTTAGCTAGTAAATTATTTTGCCTTGGACATTATTTATCATTGTCCTTTCACCCTTGTCATCATTTCTCATTCTTAATGTGGTTTTCCCTTAATTCTTGACATCCTCTATCAACTTGTCAATTATGTCTCCTTTTTCTATTAGTTTATTGATTTTATCAATTAAATCTTTTGTCCTTCACCCAAATATATTTGTGTATTTTCAATGTTGGTGAGACAATATCTTATGTTGTTAACCTCATTTATACGTCGGTTGACTTTAGCATGTAGTTCATCATTGCTAACCATCTTAGGGTTGGTGTCTTTTTCCTTGTGGACTTACTTCCGCTCCCCTGCCATTTTTTGTATTATTATTATCATCATCATCATCATCATCATCATATAGTTATATATGTTTTTAATAAAGTAAGTTTATAAAAATACTTTTAAACAAGTAACTTATTTTAATTAATAATTTTATAAAGTAATTTTAATAAGTGAATTTAATGAGTAATTTAATAAGGTATTTTTTATAAGTAATTGGAAGTTGATTAATTAATTGGTGTCTTATACAACCATGATCATATCGCATGTGGTGGCCCGGTTTAACAGAAAATGCAATGTATAGTGCATCGCCTACAATGTATAGTGTAGTGAGTGATACTAGGCAACATGATGGAAAGGGGGGGAGGGAGTTTTTGGGTATGTGTTATATTCTTTAAAATACTATCCCCACATGTTGTAAAATGTGGGACGCATATCGGGGGGTCACAAGGAGGGGCAACATCTCCCCCTGTTCAAGGGGTTCATAAAGGGTAGAAGCCCCCCCATGCGAAAATTCAGGGGTGGTGCCCTCAAACAAAATGGGAAGCTTTTTACATCGCTTTTTGGTGTATTTTGGCATAATGTTTTACTAAAAGCGATTTTATAGTGCATGGTGGTTTCACCCATGTTTTTGTAGTTTCGTTTAAGGAACTACAATTATATTCTAATCCAAGGTAAATGGACTAGAATTCCATGAATGTTATGGGATATATATTGTATTGTAATATGTACATAAGAACATATATTAAAAAAAGCTTGCCAGTTTTCCCAATTTTGGGTTTCCAAGGTAAAATTTATGTGTTGATGTGTGTGTTTGGCATTGCATCTTTTCTATTTTAATTAAGAACTTGTTTGTAACAATTAATTCTATAGGGTTAAAACCTACACTTCTAATCAAAGGCAGGTTAAATTGGACTCTCCATTGGGAGTGGTTTAATGCAAGCATCAAGAAAAAGTTTGTTGGGCATGATGATAGTCATTGGTATTTGATGCAGTGCACCTACACGACAAGTGCATCAAGGATCCATGAATCCTAAAGTTATGAGGAGAATAATTGTGTGATTTTTTGGTAGCAGTGGCCAATAAAATATTTTTTAAGAGGATACAAAGTGGATATTATGCACTACCTAGTGGATGATTCCATGATTAATGGGTGGGAAGGTGGCATCGAAGGAAGAATATAACCAGGTAATTTATGATAATAATGCATGCAAAGACTTGACAAAATCGTTCAATGAGTTGATTTGTCATGGATTCGCTGAATGTGACTATAAGGAGAGCATCAGGTGTGCCAAATTGAGAGGATGGAAACATAGTTTCGAGATAGAAACAAAAAACAAAAAAAATTATAATGGAGTCAAAAAAAATTAATTGCATGTAAATGTACGTGAAATTGTAAGGCCTAGTCAGGCTTGCATGACCCTGGGAAATTACCAGTAAAGTCTGGAGTTAGACTTAGGGGATAAGAGGGCATGTTGAATTATCGGATGCCATGGATATAATAGTTAAGGGTGGTAGGGCTTATAGGTGAGTGGTGTTGAATAACTTGGTTGGTTTGGTTGGATTTGGTTAAGGAAAAACCCTAGTCAACATTTAAGGGGAGATTGTTTGGTAAATATTCACTCGGTGAAAGGGTTAATGTTGCTCAGCTAAACAGTGGTGGTTTTGGCCATATGGTTTTATGCCTGTGGAATCATTATAATGTGCCGGGGATGTGAGCAGTGAAGACCCACTTGGTTGGACTGTCCGATTTTGGCCATGGGAAACTAATAGAATATTTCGTTAGATGGTTTTTGTCGAATCAGGTTTTTCCATGATAAACATTATGTTTATGCAAAAATTGATGATAGACAACGTGACAAAAAAGTGGGACAAGTAGCAACGAATCCAATTGTGGGAAAAAGTGGAATAGTGTAGTGATTGATGGCAATGTGATGGGAAAAGTGACAACAAAATAGGTGGGTGGTAGCAAGAGGTGGCGACAAGGAACGGGTAAGTGGTCATGAGAAAAAATAATAGCAGTTGTATAGTGGACATTATCAAGGCAGATGATGATTGGTGTTATTTGTATGGTGATGGAAGGGACAAACAATTTGTATGGTTGGTATAAATGTTTACATGGTAGCAGTAGATAAAGTTGTGGTTGTACAAAACAAAGCACAATCTATGGTGAATTTGACCTGTAACTGTCTACATAACTGTAATTGCATATTTAACCATAGTAGCCACGAGTTGGTTCCGGTACCAATGTAACCAACAATCCATGTTTGTCTTGAAAATAAATTTATTTTGTAATAAAAATATATTGATTGATAGAATGAATAAGAATGGTGATACAACAATCCTTATGACAGTTTCCTTTTAGGATTAATTTGTAACAATACAAAGTAAAACTAAAATTAATGTCTTAATGAAAAACAAATACTTACAAATGAGCTCACCTATATTACCTGTAATTGCAGTCTGCCAAATGATCACAAGATTTTGGAGACGACTCTCCTCCCAACCGTAGGCTCAATTGTGCAGGATTCCGCTACAACTGGCCACCCCCGAGCCCTCAATCAACGACTACTGCCAGTGCTCCTAAGCCTTAGTATACCATTCTCCCAAGAGAATGAAAGATAGAATCTCGGAATGATAGAATGCAAGAATGCTTCTCATCTTCCTCACCATCTATTAAATAGAACAACATTTGATGGGAACCACATGCACACACTCCATGTGTCTACATGCAACTTGATTTTTAGCCTTCTTGTTTTATTTCTTTACTTTTCTTTTGATTTTTAGCTTTCTTGTTTTATTTTCTTCTTTTTGATAGCTTTAATGATTCTTTTTATTGTTTTCTTTGTTTTATTACTATTTATTCTTATTTAGAGCTTTAGTGTAGTTATTACTATTTTTATTATTTTTATTCATTTTCTTGTATATTTTTAAAT
>APFE031516470.1:77346-114719 GCA_000404065.3 Pinus taeda | reverse complement strand
TTCTAACATCTACTAAGAGTACAAAAGTGCAACATCAGTAGCAGACATCAAATGCAAACATTAATAAATCTCGACCCATCCATTCATCAAAACCTCCTCTGAGGGTGTAGAAGTGCATGTTCCGAGGACATGTTTTTGACAAATTTCTAGACCCTTCTCTAAATGCATGAGAAGGGTTAAAATACTACTTCCTAATTCTAATAATAGTGTCTTTACAAAATTTAGGATGCGGTTTTCAAATGACCATCCTTTTTATAATCTAATAAAAAGAAAAAAACAAATTTCTAAAATAAGGCTACTTCTAAACTTGGTCCTTAAAACTACAAGTGTTCATCATGGGCTTGAGAAGGGTCGGCTGGCTGACTTCTGCGCTGAGCTGGGCTGTAAAAACAGAATCTATGAGAGTTGGCACTACTTTTTCGGCTGCGTTTATGATGCAATTCACAGTCATCCATTGACTATGTGGCTTGACCAAGTATGCCCAGTAACACTCCCAATTTAACCTGTTCAATGCCTGGATCTCTTTTCCCTTTTCCTGCGCCTTCTGCTTCCATTCTGCTTCCAGTCGTAGTTTATTTGGTAGGTACCCTGGGGTGGTCTCTTCGATTAAGTTGGCCCTGTGTAAATTCTCATTCACACAGTCGATAAGAATGTTTGCTTGCGTGGCCGCTGTCTCCGCTGCTTGTTCCGCCTGCTTGATTTGATCGTCCCATTTATTAAAGAGCAATTCTTTATGACTCTCGTTTATTCTGGGTGCACTTGCTCTTTTCCCTTCCTCTTCATCCTGCCAAGCTAAGTATTCTATATCCATAACATATGTGGACAGATAAAAAGGAGGGTAGATCCTTTCATACAAGGATCTTTTAGACTGGTGATTCATAACAGCCGTGTAAAGATTATCAGAAAATATCTTGGCCCAATCCATAATATCGACATTTGTGGCAGCATCGTTTTGTCCTCTTTGAGCGGCTCCTCTTTTCTGGACCAATCTTTGGTGGTCTCTGATAGGTTTGGGTTCTCTGCCGCAAATTTCTTAACGAATTGTGCATTGTAAGTCGCCTGTAGTTCAGGAAGATGATACATAAGCTTTAAATCTTGCGCGGTGAATGATCCTATGAGCCCATGTCCTTGAACCTTGAATTGTCTGTTGTTCATCTCTGCATTGTCAAGTATCCACTTGATCATATCTGTATATGGTAGAATTTTGGGCCTTGCTGCTATCCGGTGAAGAAATGAACTTGCTAGCCCCTCTAAGGATGCCTCGGAAGAGCGTTGTGAGCCCGCGACAGTATCAACCTTCATTACTCTAGGATTTTCTTCTTCAAGCAGCCTGTACATGCTTTCCCATGTCGATATCCCTGCGTCTCTGTTACAGGCTGTGTCTGTATACAAAGGCGCCATGTCCTTCGTCTTTTCCTTCGCCTTAGAGCCTTGAGTTTTATTTTTCTTTTCCATTCCTTCCTGCGTTTGGCTTTGAATCGTCTTAGCTCTTCGTTCCTGCAGATTACGAGTGAAATGGAAATAACTGATTAAGAAAGGTGATGGGAGAGTTTTAAATGCAACAGATATATCAAATATGCCACCTTACGTGAAGTAATTCTTTACAAAAGCACGTGTCTTTATTTCATTTAATAACTGACAACTAATTCATTTACTATCATTAAAAGCGCATGATATTGAGTCAGATTATGGTAAGTGGCTTTTCTTTGAATGGCGTGCCCAAAGGATTCATGATGAAGTGATTTATGATTTTCTTACGTAACATCGCAGATCGCGCCATCACAAATCGCACCATCACAGATTGCGAGAATATAATATCGCAGCGATCACAACATCGTAGGTCGCAGAAGTTTGATGTTTGCCAAATCTTGCCAGCTCACATCTGCGATATGCGATCTTGCGATCGGTGTTATTGCAGATGGGTAAATCTTGAAGTTTTTTCCTTATGAGTATTACTTCATTGCGATGCGATGTTATGCTTAACACGAGGGTCTTGCGCACACTGATATTATAGAGAAATGGGGGCATTTCCTATCTTTTTTGCAACGTGGTTTTAAATATATTTCCCTTATCGTAGACTTAGGTTAAAAATATTGAAAAGACCTTTCTAAGCTTATGATGGTAACCTTATTTTGAAGAAAGGAAACTCTTGCTTTTTCTTTAGAATTTAACTAAGGGTCCCCATTCATTTAGTATTTTGGACAACACTTAAATGAACAAGGGGGGTGTTGCTGGCCACAACACCTCAATCTCCAAAGTTGCTTTCATCGCAAGTGGATCTGCTTGAACTTGCAACCTTGCTCCGCCTCTATGTTGTCAACAACCTTCCTCTTGCATTTGTCACATGAAGGTGTGTTACCTTCTGCTGCCACTGATGGTGTTGCTCGTTGTGATGTCGCTGCCATTTCATCTTAATATCCTTGTCCATGAACAACTTGATGTTTGCATAGACCGGCAAGTTCATAGACACTTGATCAATTGCATCCCCAGTTGCGCTCTCAACGGTGTCTTTGACTCTGCTCTCCTAAAATCCATTATACCTATGTTGTTGAGAGGCAGAGGAACACCTGTGATACCTTGAGATATAGCAACACTTATGGCAAGAAATATGTTAGTTGAAAACCAAAACAAACAGGAGGATTGACATGCAACATACATGTGTGATTGTTTGTGAAGATTGCGCAATTTTCACCAGAAGGTTGGGAAACTGACTGCCAAAACTATGCAAGACATAGTCCAGACTGTCAGGAGGCTGAATGACTACTGGAACTATGCACTGCATAGTCCAGCCTGGCCTGCTAAGGACTAAAACTGTACAATGCGCAATTTCATTCAGTAGTGACATGCAAACTAGCAAATTTCATTGCGCAGTTTCTGCGGCCAGCAAGGCACTGCCTCCCAGAATTGCGTAATGCAAGCCTGAAGGTTAGTGTTGGGCCACACTTGTGCAAGTTGTGGAGGGAAGGAAGATCCTTCACTTCCATAAATGTGCAATTCTAGCCAAGCAAGGCAAGGTCCGGGCAAAGGCAGCCCAGACCTGCTGACGGGTGACTGAAAACATGAGAAGTCTGAATGCATGGTGAAACTGAGTGTAAACAAGAGTGAACGATCATACATGCAAACAATAAGTGCAGCATTCAAAAAACAGGAAAACATGCATGTGTGTGAAGCGGGTCACCACAACAGCGACCGTTGGTGCAAAAACAGTATCATGCAAACGACAGCAGTGAGATGCAAACAAAAACTGAAACAGTGCTTCTACAAGCTAATGTACATCAAAATGACAACAATCTCTCATTGAAATCAAGCAGACAACACTTACACAAAGTGAAACATAAAAAGTGACAGAAATGCAGTGAAGAGATGAGAAGTAGACTCACCCTGAAACAGCTAAGCTGAAAGTGTCGAAGACTCCTAGATGCAACGTGGGATGTTAGAGCTGCAAGGTCAATGTGAGGAATGAGCTCTGTAGTGTCACCTTCATAAGTTTTGATAAGATCGAGATTATGACATGCATTCCACAAATCTAAGGAAAAGAGACACTTGGCAAGAGGTTTCTAAAATGATCTATGCATGTAAACTCCAGCTGCTAAAAATAGATCCCTAAAATATAGAGATTCCTTTTGCATGCTACCTTTTGCTATTTCAGGAAAAGCAACTCATGCATGGAAGTCAGTTTTTCTTGATCTTGGAGGGAACCTTCGACCTGAAGGCACATGCATCAGTCTGCGAGCCTAGGATGAAAATTTGTGCAGTTCCTAGGTTGAGCATAGTTGGATGTCTTTCAGGAATTGCACAATTTCTGGGCTGAGCAGGTCACTACCTAATCCAGGTGGATATTGGTGGCCGCCTACTAAGTCCACTTGGACCCCCACCGTTGTTTCTTTCAGCTTTTTAGTTTCCTTAATTGTAGCACAGTTTACTATTTTTACAGTTTTTCGGGTCCTAAACTTCTGAAGCCGTTTTGAGGCCCTAAACGACGTTTTTTGGGAAAACGAAGATCATATGCCAAAGTTACGACCCCAGGAAGTTGATGTACCAATTTACCCAAACGGGGCCCATAGTTTGGCATTTCATCTTCTAGGGTTAGGTTTTTGGATGTTTAGGGTTTTCCATTGTTTCTCAACAATAAATAGGCCTTTGAGCCTCATTGTAAGATAGTTGAGAGGCATGTAGCCACCACATCTCTTCTCAGAGATAAGCTACCATCACCCTAGCTGGTTTATTTCAATTGTTGTTTGTAAGCATATTTCAATATTTTACATTAATGAAATGAAGTATTATTTCCGCTGCATCTTTGTGTTTATGGTTCTCTGTGATTTGTTGCGTTCTTGTTTAAATCTAGATCAGTGGTATCAGAGCGGTCTGCTTTTTCTCTTTTTTTCTTTGCATGTCCCCAACGAGGTCGGGATATAAGGAGTTAGGGCTTGAACTGGTCGAACCTTTGCAAGCCCAGCCTCACAAATCCTAACGGCCTCCCATGGTGGATGAAAAGAAATACGAGGGGGTAGGAGATCCTATCAAAATCTTGCTCGAAGAAGCCCTCGAGCAACAAAAGAACACGACGATGGAAAACTTTGCCCAGATTCTTTAGTGGCTACCCAGGGGCAACGCATCGGCTTCCAATAGCTACTTTGGAAATGCCCCACCATTTAAGGTAAAAGTTAATTTTGAAATCCCCATATTCAAGGTTCAGATAGACACAGATGTCGTCGATAAATGGTTAAATCTGCTAGAGGGTTATTTTTGTGTTCATGATTTTTCCAGTCGGGAAAAGATTATTTTCACCCTTCTCAAAGCAGCCCCCCACGTCAAGGACTGGTGGGGAACCTACTACGAGCAGAAGGATGAAAGTATAGGCTCACTATTTTTAGCCGCACCCACTTGGGATTCATTCCAGGATTCCATCAAGGAGTAGTACTACCCTATCGGTAGCTATGAGGATCAATAAATAAAGTGGACCACACTGTGGCAGGGGAGGGACCAAGACATGCCAGAGTTTACTAACATTTTCCAAACTCTTCACACAAAGTTGGGTATCAAGGATTCAGAGCAACATTTGGTACTCAAATACTGAGGCTGCCTGCACAAGTACATCCAGGAAGAAATAGAATTCCTGAACATCCCCACGCTTGGCATGGCATACCGATATGTTGTCAAGGTCAAGCAAAAGTTTAAATAGAAGAAGTGAGACTTTGGATCTGTGAATTCAAAGCAAAGGAAAGGTGCCCCTAAACTGTAGAAAAAAGGACAAATTCAAGGCAAGGCAGCCTAAGAAAACCCGCCAAAGCTGCAATCAAAGAACAACGTCAAGAAGCCGAAAAAGGACATGAGAAAGTGGTATGAGTTCTATATGAACTCCACCCACAACACAAGTGAGTGTCGGGCCAACCAATCACTGGTGGCTGAGCTAAAGGTTTTAGAATCAAATGCATGTTCTGAATCTGAGTTTGAACCCAACAAGGGGAATGACAAAGGGAAGTAGATTATCGATGCGGAGCCCATCACCAATGTTGCCACCATGATGATACAGAAGCAGGAACCCGAATATCCAGAGAGGAGGAGCATCTCTTCCACTCCCAGATGGGTAAAGCGCTCCTCGCTACAGTTCAATGTTGACAGCGGGATCCAAAAGAACCTCATTTCGGCAAACGTCGTGAAGCGGCTGGCTTACCGACCACAGTACATCCACAACCGTACACCATCAGGTGGCTTCACCAAGGATGGGATCTTCACGCGAGCCAGCAGTGTCGCGTACCATACAACATCAATCCCTTCATGAATGAGGTATTGTGTGACATCTCTCCCCTTGAAGTTTGTGATGCAATATTAGGACAACCATACTTGTGGAAGCAACATGTTGTGTATGAATCAAGGCCCTGTGCTATTATTGTTACTTCGGGAAATAAGTTGTACAGGATACCAGAGGTAGCACCGCCTACCGCCATCTCTTTCGTTACTACAAAACAATGCAGTAATCTCATTTCCAAAACCAAGAAATTTGTTTTCCTCGTGATACACCCTCAAGGAAAGAAGAAGATGATGGCCACGACCTCCAAACAGGGCCCCTCTACACGACAATTACAAATGGACAAGGTCATGGAGGAGTACGAGGACATCTTCACCTCCCCCGCAAGGGTTCCTCTACACTGTCAGGTCAAGCACTCCATCGATCTGACCCCAGCTACGTCGCTGCCCAATGGTCCAATCTATCGACGCTCCGTTCTGGAGAACGACGAAATCAAGAGGTAGATTCAAGAGCTCCTGTAGAAAGGTCACATCCATCTGAGTTCATTGCCCTGTGGGAGCCCGATCATGTTGGTACAAAAGAAGGATGGGACTTGGAGACTCTGTATTGACTATCAGGCACTGAACAAGATCACTGTCTGTAATAGGTACCCGATCCCACGGATTGATGACCTCCTGGACCAACTGAAGGGGGCAAAATATTTCAGCAAGATCGATTTGAAGTCAGGATATTACCAGGTACCAATCGAACCCTTTGATGTGTGGAAAACTGCCTTCAAAGCCAAGGAGGGAATTTTCGAATGGTTGGTTATGCCTTTCAGACTGACGAATGCTCCTGCAACCTTCATGAGACTAATGGATGACATATTGCCACCATTCACCAACTCATTTGCGGTGGTATACTTGGATGAAATTCTGATCTTCAACCAGATTTAGGAAGAGCACCTCAACCACATCTAATAGGTTCTCCAAACACTGCGGGAACACAAGTTGTGTGCAATTTGGAGAAATGCACTTTTGGCATGACCCAGGTTCAGTGTCTGGGATACATTATTGATGAACAGGGGGTGCATGTGGATCCAGCCAAGATCCAACTCATTCAGGATTGGCCATCTCCAACCACTATGACAGAGCTCCATAGCTTTCTAGGTCTTGCCAACTTCTATTGCAGGTTCGTGTTGGGATTTTCTCATATCACTTGGCCCTTGAGTCAAGTCACCAAGGGAGGAGCGAAAGAAAAATTATTTTGGTCTGAATCTCAATAGAAGGCATTCATAGATTTGAAAGATCACCTCTACACGACACCAGTGCTTGCATTACCAGACTTGCAACAACCATTTGAGGTCGAGACAGATGCCTCTAACTATGCTATTAGGGTAGTCGTTACTCAACACGGGCATCCAGTGGCATATCACAGTGAGACACTTTTAGACACAGTCCGGAAGTATCCCACTTATGACAAAGAGATGTATTCCATTGTGCAGGCCTACCAACAATGGAAGCATTACATTTAAGGGAAGGAAATGGTCATCCACACAGACCACCGACCCCTGTGGTTCATACAGACCTAAGGGAAATTGCAGAATGATCCCCATCAGAAGTGGTCCACATACTTGAAACAGTTCCATTTGAATATCAAATATAAGAAGGAAAACACCAATAATGTTGCAGATTGCCTTAGTCAACCATCGATCATGGCGTTAACCACCATGCTCAACTCTTGTGGGCACGAGACTTCTAATTGGCCACTTCTCTACAAAAGCGACCTAGAATTCAGCCACACATACCAAACACTCTTGGAGGGTCAGCATGTTCGAAATTTTCACCTCAAGGATGCCCTGTTATGCCACATAGGTCACCTTTGTGTTCCTTCAAGCGAGCATGCCAAGATGATTTGGGAAGCACACTACAGTCGGGTTGCTGGGCATTTTGGGGTCGAGAAAATGGTGGCAGTATTGTAGAAGTATTTCTATTGGCCGAATCTTCGACAGGATGTCGGTAAATACATCAGATCATGCACTGCTTGGGCCATTGCCAAACCGACCATCAAGAAGCAAGGCCTCTATACCCCGCTTCCTACCCCTAGTCAACCTTGGGAATCCATCTCCATGGATTACATGTCAGGCCTTCCTTCCACTAAGCATGGAAATGACTATGTTTTAGTGGTCGTCGATAGGTTCTCGAAGATGGCCATTATGGCGGCCTGCAAGAAGAATATCACATCAGAATACACTACTAAAATCTTCTTTGAACGAGTGTCGGTACACTTTGGGATCCCACAGTCTATCATCTCGAATCAAGATATCAGGTTCCTAAGTACACTTTGGTCCAGTCTCTGGTCAATGCTGGACACCAAACTCACTAAGTCCACAGCCTTCCATCCTCAAACTGATGGCCAGACAGAGGTTGTCAATAGGATGATTGTGCACATTCTGCGCATGTATAACTCAAAGCATCCACGCATATGGGACGAGAGCCTCCCCTATGTTCAACACAGCTACAACCGAGCTCTTCACAGCTCGACTGGCAACAACCCTTTTCAGGTGGGCTTGGGATTTCCAGGCCCATCTTATGCCCATTGATGTGGCCATGCCATTTGCAACTTACTCACACAGATTCAGCTCATGTCCAGTCCGAAAAAATAAGGCAACCACTTCATTTGGCACATCCAACATATTCGCCAGCACCATGACATCTGGAGAAATCAAATGCCAGTACAATCAATGACATGATCAACATCGGGTGCCACACAAGTTTCAGGTGGGTGACAAAGTCTGGTTGCATTTGCAAAAGGAACGCCTTACTGGAGCCTATCGAAAACTGAGACCACTTTGATATGGTCCTTACAACATTACTAAGGCGGTGGGAGACAATGCATTTGAGCTCAGAATTCCCCCATTCCTTGGTCTGCATCCAGTATTCAATGTGGACCGCCTTCGGCCATACTTTCCACCATTGCTAGATACACCCGACATTGCAGAACAACTCACACCCACAGAACTAAATCCAGATTGCATGGAACAAGATGCAACTGATGGGATCATGGACACACAGATCAAGAACACTCGCCAACAGAATATCCAACTGTATCGAGTTGTCAAAGCAGACCAATTCCTTCACCAGGGCAAGTGGCTCACCAGGGACCAAGTTCAACAAAAGTTTCCTCATCTCATGGAGGAACTCAACGCAATGGGGACCATTGCTTCCTAAGGGGGGAGGAATGATCCAGGTGAATTGGTGGCCACCTCCAAGTCCATCTGGACCCCCATCATTGTTTCTCTTAACATTTTCAGTTCCTTATTGTAGCACAACTTACTTTTTTTAGCAGTTTTTTGGGTCCTGGACCCGGAGCCTTTGAGGCCTAAACAATTTTTTTTTGGAAATCTGGGGCAACATGGGTCCATGGACCAATGTTGTCTTTCCCCATGGTAGTCTCGGATGATCTTTCTAACGGCTATGTACGCGTCAAACGGAGATCATATGCCAAAGTTACGCTTCGGGAAATTTGTTACCAATTTACCCAAACGGGGGCCCACAATTTGCGTTTCATCTTCTAGGGTTAGTTTTGGGATTTGTGGAAGGGTTTTTCATTATTTCTCAACATAAGTAGCCTCGAGCCCTCATTGTAACACAGTTCAGAGGCATGTAGTCACCCACATCTCTTCTCAGAGATAAGCTACCATCGCCCTAGCTGGTTTATTTCCATTTATGGTTGTAAGCATATTTCAGTATTTTCCATTAATGAAATAAAACATTGTTTCTGCTGCATCTTTGTGTATATGGTTATCTCTGTATTTTGTTGCGTTCCTATTTAAATACGGATCATGCTGTGACTCAGGCTAGAAGGTGTTGGGATACCTTCATCTTGAAGATCATGATGCTGTGGGGCAGACCCTTGATTGGGTCGCTGACGAAAATTTTACTAGGGGGCACACATCAAGGCGGATTCCTTAATCCACAACACCACTAGTCTCACTATAGAGGGTGACATAGGAGAGGATAGTGGTCTTCGTCGTCACGCCTAATTTTTCTCGTTGTAGTCACGAGATGCTTGAAGGGCAAATGATGTGGTACCCTTGGAACTTTAAGGGAAGTTTTTGATGGGCACAACTAACTTGACACCCTTGGCATCAAGAAGAAATTGATTGGCCTGACATCCTTGAAACTTCAAAGGGAAGTTCTTGAAGGGCACAACCGATTTGGAATCCTTGGCATCAAGAAGAAACTGATGAAATATAATTAATATATGATTATACTAATTCAAAAAATGTAGTAACTGAGGTTGTAGAACTAAATCAAGAGTAAACCTTTGGTTAAAGGGAAAATAGGAAAAAAAAATAATATTGGAACAATTGAGTAACTCTACCCTTCCCACATTTGGAAAATCTTAGGTTGATAATGTGCATGTAAAGTAACCCCTAAGAATGTAAGTGTTTAATGAGCAAAAAAGGGAAATGGACATAAAGTTAATTAAAAATATTAATCCTAGTATAGTTTAACCTCATTAAGGAAAGTGAGTTGTGAATAAAAATAAAGAATAATGATTTAAATTAGAGAAATTTAGTTTCATGAGAGAAATTCCATGATCCGAATTGGATCCATGAAAAATTATAAAAGTGCCATGACTGTATCAAATCAGGACAGACTTCAAATTCATGAACAAAGAGCGATCAGGAAGACCTCTGGATAGTGGCAGTTTGCAGCGAGCAAGGAATGACGAGGACCTCGGTCAAAGCGCGTTGACCGAGGCCCATGGAGACCACGCAGGAGGCAAAACTGGCAGCTAGGAAGCCCAGATTGGGAAATGGAGGCCATTTCTGACGCTGGGCAAAATCCCCCGAGAAGGAAAAGCTCCGAAGCGCTCGGATGCATGGCAAGCCGGGAAACCATAGGGAAAGTGCTAAGGTGAAAGGCGGGTCCCGCGCTCCAAAACTGGCGGTATATCGGAGGCATATTGGGGCGATAAGCGGATTTGGCAGAAAATGAGCGATTCCATTCATCGCATGACACGTGTTCGGCGGATGAGAGAGAAAACCATCTCTCATCATGGGCTAATGGTCGAGCAAGTAAACCGTGCGAAATGAGCGAACACCGTAGTATCTGGGGGCTCCAGATCTAATGACGGAGATTGCGCTTGATGGAGAAACTGGATTTGACAGGGGAATTAAAACGCGACATATAAAAGTCTGAAGTTCGATTTGACCGCTGAGTTGGCGGATGAGTCATTCCATAGTATAACCGAAATACCAAACCATCGAGAAAGAGCTAGCACAATTTGTGAGAAGACAAGTGACCACCTCCCTATGAGACGTTGGTGATGACGCAGAGGCAGGGAACTCCAAGTGAACAATAGCAGGTGATCCGAAGGGGCGGAAGAGGAAGCGAACAATCAAGGACAAATTGACTTTAAGCCATGAATAGACAAAGAACAGAACATGAAGATAGAGAGAGCGAGAACGAAGAAAAGACAGTGAAGCAAGAAGTAGAAAACAGAGAGCCGAGCTGACTTAAGGCAACATCGAGCAAACATAAACAGTGTTGAAAGGTTCAAGCCATCGCTCTGAGGATATCTGTCAGGAATTGAGCACCATTGGAATCATCCCATTAAAGACCAGAGAGGTCAAGACTTGGTAAGGAAAGAGTCTGTGCACTCTAGTGGCTTGGGGAACCCAAAAACCACCATTCTAAGCATCCTCTGTTTTAGGAGACTCAAGTTGAGCTCCTCATTGTAAATTTTTGCTTTAAAGACACAATAAAAGAAGGCCACCACTGAGAGCTAGACCAGAGACGTAGCACTGGAGAATAGGGTGAACTCATTATTAATGTGTTGTGTCCTTGTATTTGCTTACTGTGTTTCCCTTTTTGTCTTCCATTTTCCAGTGTCTGTGTAATTTGCAATCTGATTGATCCATTGCCTAAAATAACATAGACACACACCATCACATAAGTCTGTAATACCTTCATTCGTTATTTATTTAACTGAGATCACTCATGAGTGAATTTCAGATCAAGTGGTATCAGAGCTTTAGGCTGTTAAGGTTAGACAATCTTGTGTTGGTTTAGCTGTTGAATGATAACTAGATCAAAGCTCAAATTGGGAGAAGGAGAGTTGGTCGAAACGAATCTTGAAATTAGGAGAGTCTATCCTCGGAAGACAATGTCAGAGGAAGGTTCTATGGGGCCAGACCCTCAATTCATAGATAGTTTCCTAGCCATAAAGTCCATGCTAGAAGAAATGTATAGGGACTTTAGAAAACATAAGGATGAAGATTCATTAGGCTCCAAACAAGACAAAGGAGAAGATGAGTCACATTTCCATGACCACTCAAAAGGAAAAGGGAAAGAGGAAAGGTTTCTCACACCTCCTAATAGCCCTAAAAAGAAAGCATCTTTGATCAAACTAGATGTTAAATTTGATCTACCTATATATGATGGAGAGTTGAATGCAGAAAAGCTGGACAATTGGATTAGACAAATTGATGTTTATTGCAGAGTGTAGAATATTGACTCAGACAAGAGCAAGATTCAGCTGGAAAGCCTACGCCTTGGAGGCAATGCCTTGGTTTGGTGGGAAGGCAGGACCCAAGCTGACATGAAAAGACATGGTAAGACTATCTCTGTCTGGAGTGAATTTGTTTATGCAATCAAAAAGCAGTTCTATCCATTGGCCTACATGCAGCAAGCCATGATGAGTTGGAAAACCCTTCAACAGTTGAAAGGAAAAAGTGTGCAAGGGTACACTCAAAAATTTAGAAAGAGAGCATTGATTCTAGGAATCTCATTAGACTCACTTGAGACTCTGTTGAAGTACATTGGTGGTCTACACAGCTACATGAGGCATACTATCCTCATGTTTAATCCCACTAATATAGATGAGATATCTGTACAAGCTACTCATCTAGAGGCTAGAGGAAAGAATGGAAGTCCGGAAGTTGGGGGATCATCCCAATCCACCGCAAGCAAGAATAAGGAGAAAAGAAAGAAGAAATGGAAAGCAAGGAAGGCTAACACTGCACAGGAAAGTAAGGCTTCATGCACTCACTGTAAAAAGGATGGGCATGATGATGAGCACTGTTGGATTCTGCATCCAGAGCTGAGACCTAAGAAGTTCGAGGGTAAGAAGAAGAAGACTGATGCATCTATTTAGAAAGATTTGGGGTCAGACTCAGGGGATGAAACAACCATTGCAGCCACAGGTATAAGAGGTAAGAAGTATGAAGCATCTACTAGTAATTTTGCACAATCTACTATTGATGAAGAAAATGAGAGAAAAAGGGATGAGCTTTTCCATATTCGAGTTATTTCCAAACATCAAAAGATTGATACTTTGTTTGATAATGGCTCACAAGTAAATTTGATTTCTGAAGCAATTGTAAAGAAGTTGGGATTAGTAACTGCACCTCACAAGAAACCATACCCATTAGGATGGTTGAATGATAAAGCACAACGACAAGTGACTAGACAATGCAAACTCAAGTTTTCTTTTGGGTCAGCATTTGTAGATGAGGTTGAGTTAGACATAATTCCTTTGGATATATGTGGAATTGTTTTGGGAAGTCCTTACTTGTATGATAGAAAAGCTATTTTATATAGAGCTGAGAACAAGTATCTACTTGTTAAAGATGGAATCAAATACTTTGTAAAAGCTCATAAGCTCAAGAATAATTATACTCTCATAAACTCAAGGCAGATGAAACGAATGATAAATTCATGCAAACAATTCTTACTGATGGTTGTAAAGGAAAATAAACCTGATAAAACCAATGTATTTGAGGGCTATAACGCTGAACAACACGCTGATTAAAAAAAGTTTGTTTCAGAGTATGATATCTTGTTTCAAGAACCTAAAGGTTTGCCACCCAAAAAGGAAATAGTGCATGATATTATTTTGCAGCAAGATGCTCCATTGCTTAACATTGGAATGTACAGGTTATCCGCTGTAGAGAATGCTGAAATCAAGAAGCAGGTGTAGGAGTTGCTCGAGAAGGGGTTCATCAGACCTAGCACATCACCATGTGGGTCACCAATCGTTTTGGTGAGAAAGAAAGATGGCTTGTGGAGAATGTGAATTGATTACGGAGCACTGAATAAGATAACAATAAAAAATCATTATCCCCTTCCTCGCATAGATGATCTTTTAGATCAATTGAAAGAATCTGTTTGTTTCTCCAAGCTAGACTTGCATAGTGGATACCATTAGGTCAGAGTTGCAGAACAAGATGCATGGAAGACTGCTTTCAAAACAAAGCATGGATTGTATGAGTGGCTAGTTATTCCTTTTGGCTTAACTAATGCTCCTGCTACTTTCATGAGATTAATGAATGATGTACTCAGAACTTTGCTTGATGATTTTGTTATTGTGTATCTGGATGAAATTATGTTATTTAGCAAAACATGGGAAGAACACTTGAAACATGTAAAGCAGACAGTAGATGTTTTGAAAAGAGAAAAACTTTATGTTAAACTCTCAAAATGTGAATTTGGCAAAACTTCTCTGAATTATTTGGGTCATATAGTAGGGGGTGGTGAACTGAAGATAGATCCCTCTAAGGTGGCAGTCATTGTAAATTGGCCTAAACCCAAATCTGCTACAGAAGTTAGAAGCTTCTTAGGAGAAACACAATATTGGAGGAAGTTCATTTCTAACTTTTTCTCAATTACAGCTCCCTTACATGCTTAAACATGATTGAACAAGGTGTTTCAGTGGGGAGGCAAACAACAAAAAGCCTTCGACACCTTGAAAGAAAAGATTAGTACAACACTTGTACTAGCACTGCCTGACATTCAAAGACCATTTGAGATCCAAATAGATGCCAATGACTATGCCATGGGAGAAATGTTGACACAACACGATAAACACATATGTTATCGTTCTGAGACATTTAATTTTGTAGTAGTTAACTATCCTACATATGATAAAGAATTGTATGCATTAGTATAGAGTGTGAAAAAGTGAAAACATTACTTAATGGGCAAAGAGACAGTAATACATACTGATTATCAACCACTTCAATATCTACACTCCCAAACTAAGTTGCAGCAATCAAGACACTATAGATGGATGGGTTTCTACAACAACTTCATTTAGTCATCAGATATAAAAATGGCATACATAATAAAGTTGCAGACATGTTATATAGACCCATTATAAATGCATCTACTATACTTAAGAATAATTCTGTGTTACATAAGAGTTACATTGAACAATATGCTCAAGATATAGACTTTAAAGATGTATATGCAACTTTAAGTCAAGGCAAACGAGTAGAGGAATTGGATTATCATGTAAAGGACCGACTCTTATATAATTGTGGGAAGTTATGCATTCCACAAACTGAAAGATTAAAGATAATTCGAGAAGCACACACTTCTCTAATATCAGGTCACTTTGGAGTAAGTAAAACAGTTGCACAACTGCAAAGATTTTGTTATTGGATAGTTTCTAGATATGTAAGAGGGTGTACTATCTCTGCTAAAAGCAAGCTCAACAATAAAAAACTAGGCTTGTACACTCCATTACCAGTTCCTTCTCACCCTTGGGAAAGTGTTTCCATGGATTTTGTTGGGGACTACCTAAATCTAGGAAAGGTCATGATTATTTGTATGTTGTTGTGGATAGGTTCAGAAAAATGTGTATTTTGATACCTTGTAATAAGAAAATTACAGCTGAACAAACTGCAAAACTATTTTTTGAACATGTATGGGTTCATTTTGAATTACCCATTTCCATTGTATCTGATCGAGACACTCGATTTGTGGGGAAGTTTTGGTCAAGTCCGTGGGAACTGATGGACACCAAACTGAAGAAAAGCACAACTTTTCATCCACAAACTGATGGCCAGACAAAAGTAGTTAACAGGACAATGATCTAGTTACTCAGAGGATATTGCAGCAAGCATCCTGAGCTTTGGGATGAACATTTATGTTATGTGCAACATGTTTACAATAGAGCAAAACATTCTTCTACACAAAGATCTATTTTTGAGACCTGTTTTGGTTTCACACCAAGGTCTCCTTTGGATTTTGTCTTTGGTAAAGACACCACAGTTGAGGGACACAGTGATGTGGACAAGGCAACTAGGTTCATTGAACAAATCCAAGAGATCCACCAGGCACTACAGGAACAACTGGAAAAGAGTCAAGCCAAATATAAGGCAAGGCATGACAAGCATCGGGTGGAGCATAGTTTCCAAGTTGGTGACCAAGTCTAGTTGTATATCAATAAGGACAAGATGCAAAGTGAAGGTAAAAAACTAAAGCCTATTAGGTATGGACCCTTCAAGATACTTGAGAAGATTGGTGAGAATGATTTTCACCTTGATCTACCAGCTTACATGTACATCTACTTAGTTGTAAATGGAGATTGCTTGAGATTGTTTGAACCTTCACTAATTGAGGATCCTGAAGAGCAGAGTCAATTGCCTTCTATTGATGACCTGCTACCTGAATATCTTAATGAATTGCAGGAAGACACAATTCTGGATAGGAAGGTGAGGACGACATGCAGAGGAGATGTTGAGTACCTCAGGATTGGGCTCAAGGGTTCAAATCCGAGCAGTGCAAAGTGGATAGAGATTGGACAAGTGATACAATTATACCCTCACTTATTCGATGCTTGAAAACCAAATTTTGGTGGTCCAAAAGCCTTTTAGTGGGAAGGCCATGATCCGAATTGGATCCATGAAAAATTATCAAAGTGCCACGACTGTATCAAATCAGGACAGACTTCAAAATTCATGAACAAAGTGTGATCAAGAAGACCTCTAGGGAGTGGCAGTTTTTAGCCAGCAAGGAACGACGAGGGCCTCGGTCAAAGCGCGCTGACCGAGGCCCATGGAGACCGCGCAGGAGGCAAAACTGGCAGTTAGGAAGCCTGGATCGGGAAACGGAGGCCGTTTCTGAAACCCCCCTAGAAGGAAAAGCCCCAAAGCGCTTGGTCGCATGGGAAGCCGGGAAATCGTAGGGAAAGCGCTAAGGCGAAAGGCGAGTCCCATGCTCCAAAACCGGTGGTATATCGGAGGCACATTGGGGCGGTAAGCAGATTTGGCAGAAAACAAGTGATTCCATTCATCGCACGACGCGTGTCCGACGGATGAGAGAGAAAACCGCCTCTCATCGCATGCTAATGGTCGAGCAAGTCAACCACGCAAAATGAGCGAACACATAGGATCTGGGGGCTCCAGATCTGACGGCGGAGATTGCGCCCGATGGAGAAACCAGATTTGACAGGGGAAGTAAGCCGCGACATATAAAAGTCTAAAGTACGATTTGACCGCTGAGTTGGCGGATGAGACATTCCACAGTATAACCGAAATACCGAACCGTCGATGAAGAGCTGGCACTGTTCGTGAGAGGACAAGTGGCCACCTCCCTGTGAGACGTTGTCGATGACACAGAGGCAGGGAACTCCAACCGAACAACAACAGACAATTCGAAGGGGCGGAAGAGGAAGTGAACAGTCTAGGAAAAATTGGCTTTAAGCCATGAACAGAAAGAGAACAGAACACAAAGACAGAGAGAGCGAGAGTGAAGAAAAGGTAGTGAAGCAAGAAGCAGGAAACAGAGAGCCGAGCTGACCTAAGGCAACATCGAGTAGACAGAACTAGGCTTGGAAGGTTCAAGCCATCCCTGTGAGGATATCTGTCGGGAATTGAGCACCATTGGACTCATCCCATTAAAGACCAGAGAGGTCGAGAGTTGGTAAGGAAAGAGTCTGTGCACTCTAGTGGCTTGGGGAACCCAAGAACCACCCTGCTAAGCATCCTATGTTTCAGGAGACTCAAGTTGAGCTCCTCATTGTAAATTTATGCTTTAAAGACACAATAAAATAAGGCCACCACTGAGAGCTGGACCAGAGACGTAGCCCTGGAGAATAGGGTGAACTCCTTATTAATGTGTTGTGTCCTTGTATTTGCTTACTATCTTCCATTTTCCAGTGTCTGTGTATTTTTCAATATGATCGATCCGTTGCCTAAAATAACATAGACACACACCGACACATGAGAATGTAATACCTTCATTCATTATTTATTTAATTGAGATCACTCACGAGTGAATTTCAGATCATTCCATGTGGCAAGAGCCAACACAAGGATTTCTATCTAAGAGTCAATTTGAGATAAACTAAGGGGTAATTGGGGAATCAAATATGAGACCTACCAGTTGATTTTAGTAATGAACACAAATTGAGGAGTATAAAAAGGAGATCAAGATACAACTAGGAGAAAAAATAGGAACTCATGTTGGGGTGAGAGAAAATATTAATTTTAATAAATTTAAGTAAATAAATTAAGAGAACTTTGGTGGGAGACTGACACATACATAGTTGAATAACCAAACTTTTAGATTAATAAAGATAATTATTTTTGCATGAAGTGACAAGTGTCACCTATGAGGCCTCCTATAAAAGGAGGAGCAAGCTATGGGAAGATGAGATTTTTCCCTATTGTTGGATGAATTACATAATGCTATTGTGAGTGACTATGAAGCCTATAATGAGTTTGCTGAGGTGGAGGTCATTAGAGAGGGAACTCTTGCATCAAGAGTGCTCTTCTCCATTTGCTAGTATTCTTCCTCTACCTTACAACCCCATTGCAGCTCGGGGGTCCATGGGGAAGAACAGTACCCAAGGAGTAGGCTGGGAGGTCAACTAGTGAGTCAGTGATGTTTGGCTGGGATGAAACATCTTTCACACATGTACGCAGACATCAACAAGGGAGTGCAAGAAATAACAAAGCTGAGATTGAATCTCCGCCCTTGGTGAATAGTACCTCAAGTTTCCATAAAGTTGTATCACATGTTTATTGTTGTATATAGTGATCATAATGTAAAAGTAAAGGATACGTTGTTGAGTTGTAATTTTGAACTATGAATGAATTATTCTAAAAGAATTCTTTATATTGCATCATTATTTGTATTATAGTAACTTATATCTTGCCTCTTATTTCATTAATAAAAATGTTAGTATGATTTCCTACGTGCAATAACTTGATGGTATTATCTATGTTTGATATATATATATATATATATATATATATATATTAGTGCATATAATTGAAATTAGCATCATAGGGATGGTCCCTACACTTGATATCCAAGCCATGTTTGAACCCTTGAGGCCTTATGGGCCCAGTCATGCCTATATAGTTTTGTTAAAGATCTACTATGTTCTACCCTAAACTGTGTATGCGCGTTGTCATATGACCCTTAGATTTAGAATGATATTATAATCCTTCAAAGCTTTCCCCCTAATCCAAAGTTTGTGTTTAAGTCGGCTCCATCTTAAGGTTTTGGGTTAGCTCTGGTTATTTTTGGCACCTCAAACTTACAATCTTTTTTCTTGTTTTTGTTGTTAAGGTCATCTAGTGCATTTATATAGACAGGTCAGCTCCACATTAGACCCTCCACCATTGCAATTATTTTCCTTAACAACCATTCACTCTATTTTAAAAAATAGGTGTTCACAACAAGTTTAAAATAGGTACTCTAGAGTCCTTAAAATAATAGGTGCACTGCTTTCTTTTACTGCTAAGAGATTGAGGGTTTCAAGAGGTATTGACTACCATATAAATATATAAATAAATCCTTCTTTGTTGTACATGACTGTTAACTTGCCCCAAAATATGGTCCTGATATCATAGTTTTGTTATATATATCTATAATATATATATATATATATAATATATAATATATAATATATATATATATTATATATATAAGTATATATTTACATCTTTGGTGGCCTATGAGAAATCCTTTATATTTGATAAAATATATCTCTTGTGTTAGTTACCAGATCAAGTGATAAATCTATCATTTAGATCCTTATTCACTCCATAATTTGCATTTGGTTGCTCCATGCTCGCTATCACACTGATCCTGTGCCATTTTATTGTTGTAGATGCACATTAAATAGATTAGAATGCTTTAAATATATCTATGTCAATACTAGTTGAAGATATTGGAATTGCCCCAAGAAGCTAGTATTTCCTTGCCAACCCTACTATCATACGACTAGCTATAAAGTACCTTGCCATGAGATATACTCCTTTGGAGAAGTAACCCTTTCTTTACATGTTATAAATTGTTTCACGCTAGTGAATGCTATAATGTCATGATAAGAGGATGATTTTTCCAATTCCTCACCCGCAGATTCTTGATGAACCTCCTAAACAAAATGTAGATGAAAATTGATAACATCTCCAACAAATTTTCTCATCATTGCATGAAATATATTCCTGTAGATTCTTCTGCAATTGCTTTGAGGGAAACCAATCAAATACTAATTGGGGAACAATCTCCTGCCCTTGACTTCATTGATTAATGAGCTGAAATTTTTTCATGGGTGGCATGTTGATCCATCAACAAAAGATATGGACTCAACTGGTTCATATTGGTTCGAATTGGCTGATATAGTGTCCAAATTGGTCCACTAAAAAGTCTGGGTTGTTCACCGAATTGATCCTAGGCCCTATCCACTGGACTGTGAATTAGATTGTCCACCATAGAGCTAAGTTGAAGATTCAATCTTGTGGGTCGACCAGCTTCCTAACAGGACTGCCTGCATTTTCTTTATTGGACTGCCTGCCAATAGACCATAAATTCCCAATCACATTCACACTTGGTCCACTCTCACGCTGTCCTTCAATAGTCCATGGGTGACCAATACTTGTTGTAGCATCTACCTATGGCTAGGGCATCGTCACAATTAGGAAACCCTCCTCTTGGATGCCAACAAACTTCACTAAAAATCCTATCCTAGGACACCCAATACTCAAATGCGAGATCTGCTCCTTGTTGGGGTTTCTTAACACTCAAGACAACCCCAACACATGATTCCCATAGGTTGCAAAAAATATGTCCACACTAGGAACATCCAACTAGCAAAAAATTCAACATAAAATCAACATCACCATACCTCAAATCTACTACCAAACTGTGGCCCCTGCTTGCGGAAAATCGGCCTATACCTAGCCTGCGGAAACACATTGCCTACGGAAACCCAGTCTTCGGAAACACACTACTTGCAGAAACACACTGCCTGTGGAAACCCAATCTATGGAAATACACTGCCTGCGGAAACATAGTCTGTAGAAACTTGCTGCCTACGGAAACCCTGCTTGCGGAAACTCACTTCCTATAGAAACCTAGTTTTCAGAAACTTGTTGCCTACGGAAACCTAGTCTGCGGAAACTCAACTTGCCTTCTTCTAGAGCTGTGACTACCTCTGAAGTTGATCTTCTATGTTTGTTGCAAATTTGGATGCTAAAATGAGTTGACATCACCTCTTATTTATACCAAACAAGAGGGCTCAACGACTTCATGAAGAGACATGAATTTTGGGTAATTTCACTTCAAGCCTACACGATTTGAACACCCAAAAAATTCATTGTCAACTTCAAAAATTGATATCTCATCAAGGACATCTTGGAATTTGACGATTCTCAAAGCATTGGATTCTCCTCGCCATCCTCTATCATCTCCATCCATCTCATGTCCAAAATTCTCCATGGTTTTGGCCCAAACATCAATGGGTGCAAAACCCCTGGCTTGGGGTTTCAAGCCCACAAGGCCACTTGTGGAGCTTCTTCCTCCAAACCGTCGATTCTCAAGGCTTGGAGTACCTCCCAAGCTTCAAATATCAACACAATAGTAGTCTACAATTCATGTCTTATTCTACGACCCCTATGCATTAGGTGTTTGAATCACCAATATCATTACCCCTTCCCATTGTGCCACGTGAGGAAATTTGGTTGTTATAGTGCTTGATCATTGAAATTAACCAGTCTCTCAATACTCAACGTGGATGAATTATGGCACCTGAAGTTTGTCCAATGCTATTAATTGAACACTACCAGTCAAAATGAATGAACTAATATATTCTTGATCCTTGACTCACACCCGTTAGCTAATTTTCTATAAGCCATTGAGGGCAAATATTAACAAGATTGTTAAATTGGAACTACATATCAAATAAACTAATATCTAGGCATGCAAAGTTAATTTCTTTTAGTTGTTCTAGTTAACTCTAGTGCCATGCACCAAGTAACCAATTGACTCACCAAAATTTGGGCCAAAGCCTTGAGTTGGTTAACCGACTATCGCTCTGCATCTCTCATCTCTCGAGGATGGTAGTGACAATTTCCTTTTTGGGAATATTTAAGAACATATGATTTCATATATTTTTATTTATGCAAAAGTTGTTAGTATCATGGAAAACATTATTGAAGCCAATATTTTAGAATGTTGTCTTAATAACTTGGCCCACTCTTGATATTTTGGCTTTACATGTTTGGGCATATTTTGAACTTTTTACTCTTATAGTTGCTACCACAAGATAAATTTATAATCTAAGGTCAAATTGGGTACCCACTTATCCAAATTCTCAACTTATTTCATAAATCTATCAAAAAGTTTATCATTTGTCGATATAATAGAATGAGAACGAGGTTCAAATTATATGGTATTCAAAATGAATGAGACAATAATCAATAAAAACAAGTTTCCTAATGTTTCTAGAAGAAACCAAATAAATTTATAATCTAAGGTCAAATTGGGTGCCCACTTATCCAAATTCTCAACTTATGTAATAAATCTATCAAGTTCATCTTTTTCCGATATAATAGAATCAGAATGGGGTTCAAATTATATTGTATTCAAAACGAATAATCAATAAAGACATGCTTCCTAGTGTTTCTATGAAGAAAAAGAATACACTAGATGAGCTTTATAAAATAAATTTTTTTATCATCGTTGTAGTAATTGTGGAATTCACAATGGCTACATGGTCAACATCAATGACTCTCTACATCGGATTTACTTTAAAAAAATGAGTCGAGCAATCTTGAAGTTGTTGTGAAATGCTCAATCGCTACATGATCAACATCAATAACTCATTAATAAACAAAAATAACTTCTCGATGCATTGAACTTGCAAAACGCTTTGCCGCACACAATTGTTGGTTCATTCCTATTATGAACCAAAAAAAAATTAACACACTGTGGATATGATAATTAGAACCATCTATTATTCTGCTGGTACTCTGGTGGGTTTTAGGAGAGTATGGAACAACCAAAGAGAAATACTTTTCATAATATATTAAAGTTAAAGTTATGTGATGTAGGTGAGATTCATTGAGGAGATACGGTTGTTATGAGTTTCTCTATGACCACCATCATGAAGATTTGTGATCTTGAAATCACAACCGGAAAGAAAATGGATATTTAGCAAAGCGCAATTTACCTATATCGTATATTAGACTGGAATGCATGCAAGCACACAACTGTAAAATCGTTGAAAATTATTCATGTAAATCCCAAAGGATTTACCCTATGGATGCTCATGTACGATGAACTAGAAGTCATGTCTTGTTTATCAGGGCAAAGGTTAACTAGCCTGTCATAGGGCATTAAATGCTCTGGCACATGCATGCTCTATAACAAAATAACACACAGTCTTTATTTTTAATTTATGTAACCACCAAGGCTGTGTGTTATTTTGTTATAAAGCATCCATGTACCTATGGCAGACTGATTAGCCTTTGCAGTTTATCACAACAGTGTGGAAAAAATGTACAAAGGTTCCAAAAAAACTTTAAATCCCCTCTCTTCAACATTGATAGAAATGTTGGGTCCCCACATTTGTAAAACACGACGCATGCAACTCAGTGTTATCCTCAAGCAATCAAATCATATGAGAAACCATTAAAACCTATACAGATCTCATATACACTTATCATTTGCATAACATGTTTGATGAAGCAATTATTCTTTACCGCAAGGTTGAAACCTGACCATTGAGATTGCGTGGAGATGTTAATAGTTGCGCTTACTAACAAGTGAGTGAGTTAAAGCAAGGCGCTGCCATGTTAATGGGATTACAATGATATTTTTGTGAACGTCTCTGGTTACTATTTTTTTTTGGAGTTCTTGTGAATGATTATCCAAGTACGGTGCGCTTATGTCACAAAATAATATTGGTTTAAAAAATTAGTAGAATTATTTGTAGTCTTTTTGGAAGTTTTCTCGGTGGGTTTTTCTAGTGAAAATCTGGTAGTAATTTATTGGAATCGCAAGTTTGATAGCTAGTTTCTACACAATCAAAGTGTCCCAAGGGTTTTTCAGGGTGCTGAATCCAAATATGCAGTGAAAAAACCATTTTAACTACAACAAATCAAAATTTAACCTCAATTTCTTCCACCCTATTCTGTCAACGGAATCTCCAAAAAATCACATTATAAACAACTCAGAATTATTTATCCTGTCTTAAAATAACAATAACAACAACAAAACAAATTTTAAATAACTTTTAATATTATCTTTTAAAGAAGAATCAATAAAAACAACCAATTGCACCGGACGCAATTTTAATTAACGTAAAACTTAAAATATCATAATATAAATAATGAAGAGCTAGAACACTTGCAACATTTGTATTGCATTGATTAGATTTAGCTCATTTAAATGGGTTATATTATCATACCCTATCGAAGAGTCAAATTTCCGCCCGTTAACTCTCTTCAAGTTTCTTATGAACCCGAGTATTTATGAACCCAACAAATATATAATGGTAGACTATGTAAATTTTAATATGAGTCGAAATATTATGAACCTATAAACTATTTAATGATAGACTTACATTACTAGGATAACAAGCCAAATAAAGACAAATATACTTATAAAAGGATAGATATTGTTATCTAAATAAAGACAAATATACTTATAAAAGGATAGATAAATTTCTAGATAATAATGAACATTAATAGATTTAACAAATAATATGAGAGATTAGATTCTCAATAACAAGAGCAATGAATTCCATAATAATATTACAGTAATAACAACAATTATATATTCTAAAAATACCAAGTAGTGAACCTTCAGAAAATCTATCTTGAAAGATTATATAAACTTGAGTTAGAATAGAACATGTCATGGATCCTCAACAACACAAACTTAGACTCTCCTAAAAAGAAGTGGATGTCGATTAAGGCACATAACTATCCAAGATAGTATGTATGATGTGCTAGATAATTTTATTGGTGCCACATCTAATTAGTAGTGTTAGATGGTTGGGATAAACATTTGGGAACACACATTACTAATACATTCCCTTGGTAAAAGAGGTATACTATTGTATTTTGCAAGTTGAACCTATTTGAAACGTAATACCATCATAAATCAATTTTGTTGATTATGCTAGCATAGAGATTTGCATTTATTTCATAAAGAGAAGTGGTTTCACTCCACAAATATTATGCATCCCATACAAATGCCTTTACCTTCTCTACATGCAATAATTAAAATAACTTTAAATATGGAAATTATAGTAACACACTTCATATAATTTGGGACTAAAGTAGATTTGGACCATAAAATCTTACCTTTAAAAAATTTCATATTAGTCTAAAGAGACCTTTTATCCTCGTTGTAATCTCCATGGTTGATGCAAAATTGTTTATAATAAATAGTCAATTATTGTTTTCCTAACCATAATAGTGTTTGCCCAACAAGGACAACGACACTTTTACAAAAAATTTACATTTCTATTGACCTTTCTAAGGTTAAACAAACTTTAATACCAAGAGAACAATGCAAAAACCAATACCTATTACCAATACATTTTTCTATACTTGATTAGAAAACTTGGAGCAATTATCACTTGCAACACTTTAACTCTATCCCGAACCACTGGAATTGCTAATTTATGAGTAAGGAACTATAACATATCGAAAGTGGATAAGCTCAAGGCTAAATTATAGTTGGGAGAATAATACATGCACTTGATACCACCATGACGATGGCTATTGGTCTAGTGAGTTTAGAACTTTACAAGGTTATGTTAGGCCACATTGTTGAAAAATATTGCAACGCTATTTTTTTTTTGTATGGATTATGATCCTTTGCTACACTTAATGAGCTAGTTGAAAGTGGTGAACTCGAAGTAGTGTGGAAGAAGAGAATTTTAGTTGTGTATATTTTGTTCAAAGCTAGTGAAATTGAAGGATTTTACATATATACTGGTATGGCTGCATGATGGGGTGAAACTGCATCTTTACGTAAATACATAATTTTAATTAACTAAAATTCCAGTTTTTTAAACTATCGGACCTCATCCTTGTTATTGAAACTCAAAACAAGTTAGAATCCTGTGAAAACCTTCAAACGCTATTATGCCAAAATAACAGAATTACTTGATTTACCCGATATTTGGCAAAAACCCAAATTACTCATGGAACCCAAAGGAATTAAAAAACTCCAGTTCAAACTTTCTCGGGTCCGAACTTTATATTACCCTGCGCGCTTCTTTACCACGTGATCAATGTCGGATCGCATCCCTTCCTGATGAATGGTTACGATCAACCTGGAATCCAACTAGATTAAACCACAGTTGATAACTCATTGGGTCTGAAAATGAAATTAATGTACGTGCATTTTTCCGCGCGATATTTGTCGGATCTGCCTACTTCAATCAGACGACCCAGATTAAATGAGTTATTAACTCAGTTGTATACATGATCACATTTGATTTTAGAGTTAAATTTTAGCGCTTACTTACACGCGATATTCGTTAGATCTATGGATCTGTCGATTGAACTGTTTCCACTCTTCTTTTGGATTTAGTGTGAATTTGTCAGGTTTCCACCAAGACTTAGCCCTTCCACTAAGTTTAGTCCTTATCTAAACTATATTCACTGGGATCTCGAATACATCCAAGCACAACATT
The DNA here is from genome assembly GCA_000404065.3 of Pinus taeda. Lineage (NCBI taxonomy): Eukaryota > Viridiplantae > Streptophyta > Pinopsida > Pinales > Pinaceae > Pinus > Pinus taeda. The sequence continues at coordinate 88,246 of APFE031516470.1, read as the reverse complement.
CACGCGATACAGATGAATTTAGCGTACCATTTAATTAACCAACGAATCAAATCACAACATATTAGATCACACAAAACCATGTTTTTACACACAAAACCCCTTTTATTCAAAAGATATTTACATATATGTACAGAACATCTCGTGCTTTGATCTATTCACTCCTCTACTTAACTCACTTTAACACTTTAACACTCTATCACAGAAACTCTGTCTAACCTCTAACTCTCTCTCCTTTTCCTCTCTAACCTTTAATTATTCAAAAGACCACAATTTATACAAATACATATTCATGAACCAATTTAGTTCAGATCCAACAATCTCCCACTTTCTCCTAAAGTATCTATTCAGCTCCACTCTTTTCTCAAACAAATCCTAAATAAAGCTTTTAAATGCCTCAAATCCTCACTCTTCCTAGGATTACTCAACTATCTCTAAAATCTCTACATTCACGACATATTCTCCACAATTTAAATTTACAACTTAAAATCTCCTCAACTCAACTAAACTTAGGAAAATAAATAAAATGATTAAGGAAATGATCCGGATTTAAACAGGAACACAACAAAATACAGAGATAACCATATACACAAAGACGCAGTGGAAATAATACTTCATTTCATTAATGTAAAATACTGAAATATGCTTACAAACAGAAATGGAAATAAATAAGCTAGGGCGATGGTAGCTTATCTCTGAGAAGAGATGTGGTAGCTACATGCCTTTGAACTGTGTTACAATGAGGCTCGAAGGCCTATTTATTGTTGAGAAACAATGGAAAACCCTAAACATCCAAAAACCTAACCCCAGAAGATGAAACGCCAAACTGTAGGCCCCGTTTGGGTAAATTGGTACATCAACTTCCCGGGGTCGTAACTTTGGCATACGATCTCCATTTGACGTGCACAATATCTCATTAGAAAGATCTATATGAGAAATACAACTTTGGGAAGATCAACATCAATTCATGGACCCATGTTGCTCCCATTTTTCCCAAAAAATGTTGTTTAGGGCCTCAAAACGGCTCCGGAAGTTCAGGACTTGAAAAACTGCTAAAAATAGTAAAATTTGCTACAATTAAGGAAACTGAAAAGCTAAAAGAAACAATGGTGGGGGTCCAAGTGGACTTGGAAAGTGGCCACCAATATCCACCTGGATCATGGAGCTCACTCCCTTTAGTAAATGTGAAATAAGACTCATGGGTCTTATAAGCTTGGACGAATGGTCATGCATCAGACTTCCCAGGTTGAAATAATCCATGGACTCCTGTTCATGAGTCACCCAACTTCTCCTGTTGCAAAATTCATTAGATTTCATCTTCCAACTGGCTATATGACCTTTTCCAATTGCAGGTGCATTTACTACCTTCTCCCCTTCTCCTGGATGCCAAACCTTACTTTGCAACTTGCCATCTCTTTCATCATGCTACTGCTCTATTTTTTCTACCACTTTTGCTTTAGTCCTTCCAGGTTTCCAAATCTTATGTTGTTGCTGTCCTCTCTCTTTGCTGATGCATATTTCTTTTGTTAATTTCTTTTCTTTGTTGGTTCTCTTCTTAGCTAACATCTTCATCCACAATTTCTCATTTTTCTCTTTATACTTTGCAACCTTTCTGAAACACATGGACCTTAGTTGAGCTCCACTGTCAACTAATTGTTGTACATTCTCTTTTGCCATAGAAACTATGAAATTTCTGCCCAATTTTACTTCACCCCTTCCATTTACAACATGTTGGTTGCACTTTACAACTTCTCCTTCATTGCTACGAAAGACAATTGTTTCCTCTATATCATTAGGTTCACTTAATAACTTTTCCAGCAAATTAAATCTTTCTTTATATTCAATAAGCATGTCATTTAGATATGGCTCCTATTTCCTATATAAAACAGAATTTCCATCACAATTGTCAGATTTAAAATTACTATGCTTTCCATTCTCCACAGATAATTATGTCATCAAATATTTATGCTGATTTTCTGCAAAATTTATGAAACTGTCAACAAAATTTGATTTCAACACTTTCCTCTACATTACACAGTGTTCCTTGTTCTGATACAGGACTATCATTCAACAATTCAATAGCTAGAATTTCTTGGAGCATATCATTATGAAGTATCCTCTCATCTTTTGTACTTATACCATTGCAACAAAATGATGCTGTTTCAGAAACATAAATCTGTTTTTCTAAAGCTTCTTCTGGTTTATAGAGTCATAAAATTAATCAATTTCAAAATCACAGATTTCCTGAACTTCTATATCTGTCAACGTCATCATACATTCTTTCACATTTTCCATAATAATTCTATCTTGATCCTCTACTGAAGATGCTTCATTCTGGTTACAAACTCTCATTTGCTTGTCTTCATCTTCTTGAATTATGTCAAATTCCCTGTCAATGCCATTATTCTCAAAATTATTAAATACACACTCAAAATACTTTTCTAATCCAACCATTTTTTCCAGTAATCTCACTTCTTCATCAACATGCATAGGCACATTGTCAAATTACTGTTCATTACCTGTCAAACCTGAAAACATACACAACATATCAGTTTAAAAATACAAGGCTCTTCATTTGAAGCCTCAGTGATCAAATCTTCATGCTTCTCTGAACTATTTTGATAGTTCACTAAGTTATTGAGAAATTCTTCCTCAAAATCTCCAATTTCTTTTTCATCCAAGAATACTTCTTGGATTGTACCTTCTTGACTATGCTTGGCAACTTCATCATAGGTTTGTAGAATACCTTTCTGCTCTACACAATTCTCTCCATCACTTAGTTTATCCAAGTAAGACAATAATGTCTTTCTCTCTTCTATGATAAAACTTTGATCCTTCAAAGTTTCCCTTGACTTAAAATTTTGAGCCGAGTTCTCTGTGTCAGCTTCTATTCTCTTCACTTCACAAATATGCAATGCATTTATTTCATTTTCTTTGTCCATTTTCCATTGGGTTTCTATCCATGTTAATATTCCTTCAAACATGATCCAATAAGTCTTAAATAAGAGAAGACACAACCATTCACTTATACCTTTTAATTTTCTCCACCAATTGAAGTCTTGAAATTCTTTATGAATCTCCTTTTTTGTTTTTCCTGTCTCTGCCTCTTTCATTTTTTCATGCACAGGTTCAAACTCATTAGGTTTCATACCTACAGATTTACATTCACACAAATAATTAATTCCAACAATATAAGACTCCCTTGTCTGTTAAGATGCTACCAACACCTTTCTCTTATGCTGATATGTATAGATCATCTCTTCATCGCTGTCTCCTTCCCCAAGGAGAGGTCCCTTCTATGGTTCACAAATGTATTCTATTCTTTCATTCTCAATTGTTCAGAGTATTAATTTCTCAGCAGATAACTCCCTGACGGGCCACTTAACTCTTTTTCCCACATAAAATCCTTGTTTCCATTCTTCTTTGATTCCTTTTTGTATCGACTTCTTCAAACGACTGAGTTCTGTCTTTATCTCGGTCACCTCTATATCAATTTCTTCCTTACTCATTCTTTTGAGTCCAACTTCTTTGTCACTCTTTTCTCTCTATCCGTGACTTTCCTCTATACCCCTGTTATGACTAATAATAGTCAAATTCATTGTTTCCTTTGGTGAAATTTCCTTGTTCACTAGTGAGCTGCAACTAACCCTTCTCTCTTCTGTAACAAGTCTATTAGTTTTTACACATACCAAATCATCCTTTTGGTATCCTCTCTTTTCCAAGTTCTCTACACTAGAACCTATTCTTCTCTTTGAGCACTTTGGCTTAGCTTCCAAAGATGTTGGCTGCTGCATCTTCAATTGCTCACTTCCCTTTTCCTTCAGTAATTTCATTTTACTTTTGGGTACTGCCACCTTTTATCCATTTGAGAGTTCTTCCTGCTTCATCTTCTTTAACATAGCTCATTCTATCTTTCAACAATTTTACTGCTTCCCTTGGCCTGCATAATCTTACCTCAAGATTCATCAAGTATCCTTCCAAACTTGCCAATTTTCTTCAAAGATATCTTAAAACTAATTCCCATATTACTTTTTGTAATGAACACTTCATCTTTTAAGATCCATTAAGATTCTATCTGAAATTCAACAATATTTATAAAATTCATGACAGACACTACAAATTTCTTCTGACAATGTTTTTGTAAGCAAATCTTGTCTTACTTCTACAAATTCCAAATTTCAATCCTTGTAGTGGCTCTTCTTTCAGATCTATCGAATCTAGTCTTCAGTCTAACTGTTCCTTCAACCGTCAATATCATTGCCTTTAACAATACTTAAACAATCTTCATTCATGTCTTCGGTCTTCATTCTCTTCTCTAGAAACCATTCCTGTCGTATATTCAATTTTTCTCTCATCTCTGCAATACTTATCTTACGTTCTTCATGACTCATCTGACCTTTCCTAAGTTTCACCATGTTTATTTTCCACTAATTCTTCAAACTCAACCAATATTCAAAATTCAATAAAAGAAAATATCTACCTCAATCAAATTCTAAAACTGATTCCTCTGCTTTTTCCTTTTCTTCCGTTGCGCCTCTGATTTTCCTTGTCATATGCTTTCTTGATCTCTAACAACTTTAACTTGTGAGCTGCAATTAGCCTTTGTAGTAACAATTCTCCTTCTTGCTACACATGCCTCACTAAGCTTTTCTCCTCTGAGCTTAGTCTTTTGGCAAGCAATTGGTTCTCCCCTTTGGAACCATATGAGCACTCCTTGCTCTTGGCTGCTGCAAATCCTCTCACCTTCCTCTGCTGTTACTCTGCACAAAAGTTAATAAGACTAACATTGACAATTCATACTTCACACAGAATCTTCTTCTGCTCTGATACCACTATGACGGGGTGAAACTGCATCTTTACGTAAATACAAAATTTTAATTAACTAAAATTCCTATATTTTAAACTATCGGACCCCATCCTCATTATCGGAACTCAAAACAAGTTAAAATCCCGTGAAAACCTTCAAACACTATTATGCTAAAATAACTGAATTACTTGATTTACACGATATTTGGCAAAAACCCAAATTACTCACGGAACCCAAAGGAATTAAAAAACTCCAGTTCAAACTTTCTCAGGTTTGAAATTTGTATTAACCCATGCGCTTCTTTACCATGCAATCACTGTCGGATCACGTCCCTTCCTGATGAATGGTTACAATCACCTCGGAATCCAACTGGATTAAACCACAATTGATAACTCATCGGGTTTGAAAATGAAATTAACGTACGTGCATTTTTCTGCGCGATATTCGTCGGATCTTCCTCCTTCAACCGGATGGCCCAGATTAACTGAGCTATTAACTCAGTTGTATCGCATTCGATTTTAGTGTTAAACTTTAGCACTTGCTTGCACCCGATATCCGTTAGATCTATGGATCTGTTGATTAGAGAGTTTCCGCTCTGCTTCTGGATTTAGTGCAAATTTTTCAGGTTTCTGCCAAGACTTAGCCCTTCCACTAAGTTTAGTCCTTCTCTAAACTATATTCACCAGGATCTCAAATACATCCAAACACATCATTCACTCAATACAAAAGAATTTAGCCTACCATTTAATTAACTACTGAATCAAATCATAACATATTAGATCACGCAGAACCATGTTTTTACACACAAAACTCCTTTTATTCAAACGATATTTACATATATGTAGAGAACATCTCGTGCTCTGATCTGTTCACTCCTCTACTTAGCTCACTCTAACACTTTAACACTCTATCACAGAAACTCTGTATAACCTCTAACTCTCTCTCCTTTTCCTCTCTAACCTTTAATTATTCAAAGGATCACAATTTATACAAATACAGATTCATGAACCAATTTAGTTCAGATCCAACAATCTCTCACTTTCTCCTAAAGTATATCTTCAACTCCACTCTTTTCTTAAACAAATCCTAAATAAAGCTTTTAAATCCCTAAAATCCTTACTCTTCCTAGAATTACTCAACTATCTCTAAAATTTCTACATTCATGACATATTCTCCACATTTTAAATTTACATCTTAAAATTTGCTCAACTCAACTAAACAAAGGAAAATAAATAAAATGATTAAGGGAATCCACTCCCTTTAGTAAATGTGAAATAAGACTCATGGGTCTTATAAGCTTGGATGAATGCTCCTGCATCACTGCATTGCTAGGCCCTCAGATATATAACTGCTGCAAGTGTTAAAAATTTATTTCCCATCACAATGATGTGATTCCAAAGCCTTCTAGGGAAGAAATGTTAGGGAATTTATTTTTCCCATATGATACAAATAAACATACTTATAGGGCCAAAGGAAGGTATACTACTTATGACTAGATTGCATAATGTTGCAGATGTATATTGCTTTAACTTTCGTAAAGTATTAGTCTAGAAGTATGCAACGATCTTATGAAGCGACTAAAAAAAACAAGGGAGGGAAGTACATCCTTGAAAAGTCAAATATAATGAAAGAAAATTGGTAGGTTGAGAGTGGTTCAACTAAAGGGGCTATTAGAAATTTTTTTCTCAAATTTTAAGGAAAGAAAGTGGTTGCTAGGGCTAATGTTATGAATGATTTGATTTCTAACTTGCTACAAGAAGCTTTCCAATCAAATAAGCTTGCTAATATTTACAAACCCCAGGTTCGTTACATTTATTTTTTGAAGAAAATGTTAGTGGGATGGTCATGTAGGGGAATATAATAAGAAAGAAGTAAAGGTTATAAATTCTAATCATGTAAGTGCTGGAGTGAAGGTTGCAAAAAAACAACTTTAATATTTGCTTCCTCTTTACACATTTAGTTATTTTTACTAAATGCAGATTCTCAATGTTCAATTATATTTATGGCTTTCTTTAAGAGATTGCAATAATAAAGCAATTGTTGTTTGTTTTAGATGTAGCCAACTAGTTTTGGTCAAATATGTTAATGGGCTTCATTTTGACATCAACCTAGACTATATTGTGCATGTGTACGATAATTAGAGGAAATTTCAGCCTAATAGCGGCCTCCTAAGTAAAACTAATAAAATAATAGTTAAAATATAAAATAATTATAAGTTTTGGAGGAAAAGAAGAAAACTACCTTTTATATTATTGCATTTTTGGTTTATCTCCTTATAATGTTACTCAAATTTCAAGTGTAAACACTCGTTGGATGCATAATTAAATTCCAAATCCAACAAGTACCCATGATGCATACTTCTGAGAAGACTCATGTTGATAAAAATTGAAGATACATTTAAAAAGCTTGTTGAACACACTTTTTAAGCTTATCTTCAATTTTTATCGATGCGAGTCTTCTTAGAAGTATGCATAATGGGTACTCTTTGGATGTGGAACACACTTTTTAAATGTATCTTCAATTTCTATCAATGTGAGTCTTCTCAGAAGTATGCATAATGGATACTCATTGGATGTAGAAAATTCCACATCCAACAATCATCTACACATGAAATTTGAGTAAACCTATAAGAGATAAGCCAAAAATACAATTAAAGAAATATTTTTTTTTTATTTCCTCCAAATTTTTTATAGGTGCCTCTAAAGGATTTTGATAGGTTTACATATTATGACATGAAGTTACATGAAAATTTCATGGGCACTTTTAGGCTAAAATTTCCTCCAATGATTATGGATAGATTAATAGACCAATATATTCATGATATCTTAGGTTTGAGAGACTAAATTGGATGGTAAAGAACCATTTAGGAGAGGTAAAAAGGTTTGAAATAGTTGAAATTTCTAGTATATTTACTAAAAGGACTTTAAAACCCTTTAATATTAACGTGGAATTAAAGTGAAATAGAATTTGGCTAATAAATTATGATGCTCTTACCAATGATATGGCCTATAGTCAAGTTTTGGGAACACACGGTGATAAAGATGCAAAAGCCGCGATAAACATGTTGAGTCTACCTCAAGGATGCTATTATATATTAGGTGATGATGATGAGCATGAGAACTCTACATATGAATATGATGGATAAATTCAAGAAAATATGGAAGTTTTTGGATCACACAAACCACCTACATATTTTACGAATGCTAATGAAAATGAAATTATTCAAATAAATACGATTGAAGGTGGTTTGAGTGACGGGGAAGCATCAATGAGAAATTTGCATTTCCAATCCAAGTGACCGTACATGAGTGGTTAGCAGAAGCCATGATGAATATGAATTGAAATGGTATTTGCGAAGACTAATGAAGAAATCCTTAACATGCCTTTATTCACTGCAAATATAAACAATGATGATGTCTTATAGATATTGGAGGTGTGGAACACACACACATGAAATAAAAAAATGATCATGATTAAGGGGAGACTAAAGGAAGAACAAGATATAAAAAATATATATGTTGATGTTCAGTTAACTTATTGAAGTTACGAAGTGGGATATAAGATCTTCTCGAGAGTAAGGGCCCAAAACAACTCCATACTAGTTTGGGAGGGAGCGAAATTTGTCTCCATTATTTGTGGGACCATTAGATATCATAGATAAGAAAGGGTCAGTTGGATTAGGTTGGGCTGACCTAGGTTCGAAGTTTACTTCGCACCAATAAAACCCTCAACCACTGGCCTTCTCAGCAACGACCTACAAGGAGATCGCAGTCTCACTCGAAGTGATTATGGGAGGTTGCAGAATCAGGTTTCTACAGCCCGAGGGATACTGCGCTGTGTTAGTTTTGTATTTTCTTATGCTTTGATACTTATTCCCTACTTTGCATCCATAAAATACTTCACACTTATATATTACTTTCACAGAATTACATTAATCTCTTAAACATATCATAAACATTCATCAACTTCACAATGCTGAAATAAAGGCATATAATAAGAAAATAAAAATGAAGACACAAATTTTACTGTGGTTCATCCCAATGAGGGACTACGTCCACAAGAACTGCTGCTTATAATAGATAATTTGGTACAAACAGTTCTTCACTTGTGCACATGGTTACAGGTTGTCTATGCACTAAGCTATAGACGATCTGTGCATTAAGTTGCAAACCTAGGCCTCTGCGCACTCTGCTGCAGAGCCTTCCCATCTCTTCAAAGTAAAAATCACCAAAATAGAACCATAAACATAGATCTGATCCCCCAGAAAGTTCTCCTCCTTCTTTATTATTCATCCCTATTTATACTATTACATTGAGGGATTCCATCGTTACATTACCATGGACCCCATACCATGGTTTCGAAAATACAAGGGACTATGATCCAAAACCATTAGACTTATACAATATTATATGATTTTTACAAAAAAGGGAGGGGCTTCACTGTGAAGCCCCTATACGATGTGGTGAGATTGATGCACGATCCTTGTGTGCTTTGCTGCGCGATCCACTTCGCACTTTGTGTTGTCCTTTGTACTCCACAATTTATCCATAAAATTAAGCTTCCATGCCCAAAATTTGGCCAAGTTGGGCTGTGCCCAACAAGCCCCCAACACTCACATGTGACTCGTCCCGAGTCACTCAGCTACTTTGCCTCTGATCTTGTCTGCAATGCCATTGTATGCCTTGTTGAACTGTTGTAGACTCTCTGTCAACTTCTTTTCCTCACTGCACACTTCTTCTACTAATGCTTCTGTGATATGCTCTACAACCTTCTTTTCCAGTTCTGTCTCCCTTTGCTGAAGCTGCTGAAGCTTCTCAGCCACGACCTATGATAGCTAGAGGGCCTCATCTTGCCAAGGTTAAGTCCTTTCTATCAAGCTCTTCTTCTCCTTCTTCAGCTCTTCAATTTTCTTTTGTAGCTCCCTTGCTTCATTAATTTTTGCGAGCCTCTGCAAGATTGGTGAAGTCTTTGCATCTGCCCGACTCTCCTCCAATTGATGCTTCTTTTGCTGCATCTCCACCTGCAGTTTCTAAACATTTGGATCTTATTGTAGTGAAGTCAAAATTTTCATGCTCTCATCCAACAAATTTCCACAGTCTGCTAATGCTACAGATATGTTGGCCATGCCAAACTTTAAGTCACCTCCCTCTAGTCTCTTATGTCCTGCGGCGTAGTTGGCTAAAACTTCAATTGTAGCTCATTGATTTTAACTTCATATTAAAACTGTACATGACAAATTTATCCTTCTGCTCCTTGATTGCAAGGACAAGCTTCACGACCTTTCCTTCTGCTAATTCCTCTTCGCGGACCTCCATGTCTGGAATTCCCTTATATATTGTTTCTACTGCATTCTTCAGCTACTGATATTCTTTTGCTTTTTGATATCTCTCTTGTATTGTTTGGTCAAGCTTATGTTACAACACAACCCACTCCTTTTCCACCTGTATGTTGAGCTGTGATGTGCGATGTTCCCTTAGATTTAACTCCTCTATAATCTCCTCATGTATCTTATGTAACGTTTGTAGTGACACTGCTGTGATGTTCATATTTATATGTGTCCACTCCTTGGCTTGCTGCTGAATTTTTGCTGATTCAAACTATAGAGCTCCTGTTGGTATCTGTTCAGCCTCGCTGCAAGGGTAGGCACTATTGGCCTTCCTTATGCAGTCATTTCCTGTATTTGTGCAGGTTGTCTATTTGATAATTCCAAAAGATTCAACTCAACAATCCCCTCCTGCACATCTGCGATAATATTTCTGTAGTGATATTCCACCCTGTTCCAAGATTCCATGGTGATCTCTTGAACCTTGTCTCCAATTTGGTCCAAGTCACCCTTAGTGAGAACCATTGGTGTGATCTCTTTTGATTTATCTGCCTTATTCTTTTTTATGGCCTTGATGGAAGCTTCACCTTGACTCTTCCTTTTCACTGTGACATATTTCTTTGTTTCAGATTTCTCTGTTTGCTTCGTCGTATCCTTTGTTATAGACATTTTTGGGCACTTCAACCCCAATCATAAATGTCCATAAACTGAGGGCTCCTAAGTCCCTAAAAGTGTTGCTTCACTACCTAAAGGAACAAGGTCAGCTGATTACA
>APFE031516470.1:0-68826 GCA_000404065.3 Pinus taeda | reverse complement strand
GACAAATGGAAGGGACAAAATGCGAGGTGGAAGATCATGGAATCTTCCAGAAGCTTCTGCTCTGACACTTGCCTCTCTGTTTTCGACCAGGGATGAGTAAGACATCATCATTCTCCAAGTGGAAGCAGGAACTATCAGAGAAAGGACACTAATCAAGACCCCAGAAGATGACTCACCTCCCCATAATCATCTATATATGGATCCCTCATCACAGAGATCCAGAGGCTGGAATTTTGTATCTTATAGAGAAGTGTTGTTGGTTTTCTGGTGTACATTCATAGTGTTGGGTGATATAAGCTTTGCTTGAGGTGAAGAAGGGCTTTTTAGCTAGAGGATGATGCTGGGTCAGAACATATGGTTGTAATCCTCTTGCTACTTTTCATCTTAATAAAGCTATTCAAGTTTTCCTCTATATTCTTGTGTACTTGTTTATATATGCATTTATATGGCTAACGCACATCTGGTCCTGTGTTATTTATGAATATAGATCTTTGTTCTTCGATAGTAGTATATTGTTGTGATTCCACAGGTGCTCTTTGAAGCTGGGAAGATGAAGAAGAAGTGGCAAAGCTCTATCAGGAAGGAGAGGAAATCAAGCACAAGACTAAGGTTGGTCTCCTTGGTTCCCCTCTTGTCTATTTTCATAAAGGAAAACGAAAGTAGACTTTACTTGTTTGTTTCTAAGATAGCTACCAGTCTTAGTGGGAATAGTAGCATCCAAGTGGACACTATTCTCGGTAACATCCTTGCATCCTTCAGGGTCATCCTCATGATGTTATTCATCATGTGTTCTTATTTGTGATCTTCTTCTTCCTCTTCCTCTTTCTCTTCCTCTGATTCCTTCTCGTTGTCCTTTCCACCAGCTTTTCCATGGTGCAAAGTGTGCAGTTCTTCTTCTTATGTGGTGCTGTATCTTGCTTCCTCCAACGGAGTCATCCATTCCATGGGCTATTTCTGTACTAATGCTGCTAGATAATCCTCTTTGATCATGTCTGGCAATGCATGCCATTTATTCTTTATGTATTTGCACGCTTGAATCTATACTTTATGAAAATATGCTTTGAACCTCGCCACAAGGCTATATCGTTTGTATAAACTTAGTGAGAGGCACAGATACTGGTTTACTAGCATGTGTAGGTCCATCTGGTATAGTATGAAGAATATCATATTTTCCTATGCACACGATGGTTGAGTGGTATGTGACAAAAAAGAATACCTCACAACCTCACATCCATTTGTAGGCACCGAAGGGAACTGTGTGTCCTCCATCTCTTTCCATGCTAACAATGCAATGATCAAAATCAACCAGGCATAGTGAAAAGAGGTACCTTTCTCCTGGACCTCGTGATAGTCATCCAAAAATTCTTTGTATAAGTATGCAACCCAGTTATACTAGAATCCATTTGCGCATTGTGCGACTAAAGCCACCATCGATGTAGGGACTTCATTTGCATGACGCTTCCTCATAATTTTGCCGGCCAGAATGTGTGCCGTGAAGTAGACTGCTTGGTCGCTGATAGAGTTTATGTCGTAGCCCCTTTTTTCTTTTATCAACCCATACTTATTCTTCATGTTTTCTTCCAAGGTGTGATCTTGGTCCTTTCCCACAAACTCCTGCATAGGGTTCCTCCCTTGGTATGGTAATTTAGTGATCCTCCATATCAACATTTTGTCTATGGGGATTTTATTACCATCCAGAGGTTTCCATCATGAATTAACACCAACAATTGTTGTACACACATTATGTTTGCTAAACTTCTGCCAAAGTGTGGCATATTTAACATGTTGAGTAGTCTTGACTGCGCAAACCCATTAGCCCACCACCGTGGTTCCAATCTCGTCACTTCGCTTCTGGGTAGTCAACCTGCTGCAAGTATCGTTTGGTGCAAACTATGAGTACTCTTCCAGTCATTAGAATAATTATCTCTGAATTTCAACAACGGATTTTTTCCTAAAATTTCTACTTAAAATGACACATCTTTCGACAGTAGTGGTGTAAACATCACGTACTTCGTATCTTTGGAATCCTTTACTGGCTTAGCGTTTGGCTTCCTCAATGGGATATACGATGGCAGGGGTGAGAGGAAAACTGGGCCCCCTTGTCCACCTATATTTCCTCCACTTCTTCTTCCTCAATGATGACCTGCTCTAGTTGTTTCTTAGGTTTGACAAGTTTGGCAGGCTTCTTGTCTCGCTTGTTCTTGGTTCTCTCTTCCTTGGTTGGATTTTTCCTTGGAGATTTATGCTACAACAATGCTGCTACTTTGGGTGGTGCGACGAGGGATGTTGCTGGTGTATTAGCTGTTGTTGTGACGATTGCTTCAATGACTCCTTTTAAACCTCTCTCACTAAGTACTTGCATAAATTATTTAGTCGACATGAAATTCATGCGAACAATCTTTGCAACTTCTTTGCATGATACTCTGAGTGGGAGTCGACTATTTATAACTATTCTATCCTTCTAACCTCATTATTAGATTTGATTTTGTCTTGATTTTGTTAAGATTTCATCATTAAATGCATATCTATCCATAAATTCTGCCAGTCTGTTATCTTAAATGCGACTTTACACGCTTCGCTTCCATTTTAACGGTCATATTTTTACTTTCTGGTGAACATTGACACGTTCCCTAGTGTAGATCACCTCTATCTTACGTCGCGACTTTCTGTGAACTTTGAAATATTCCCTTTTGTAGCGAAGTCCTTTCTTTGTCAAAGCTTTCTATACAACGTAGTTTATAGTCCATTTCCTACTTTCAACTGCATGTGACACTAGGACTTCCCTTCTTTCTTGTTTAGGGAAAAACTATAGGGACACGATTGTCCCTGTACAACTTCAATCTACTACCGCTCACTTTTCCCTGAATTAATTCTCCATTTAACTTTGCTAAATGAGTTGCACCTCCATCAGTAATATACTTAATAACATGGGCCTAACTAGAGTGTTTTGAATTTCCCTGGAAATTTTACAAACTTACTGTCATAGGGAAGAACAAAGTCTCCTACCTGAAACTTGCTTAATATGCCTATCATGGAAAGCTTTCTCTCTCGATTTTTGTACTTGTTGATGAAATCCTGCTATAGACATGTCTTCTTCCAGAGAAAGTAATTGCATCATCCTTTCTTCCATTACGTTGGGGTCTGCCATATTTGTAGAAGCTTCATTTCTTAGGCTAGGGATAATGTATTCCATGGGCATCACAACTTCTTGCCCATAAACCAACTTAAAGGGTGTCTGACTTGTCAATTTTTTGCATGTAGTCCTATAAGTTCATGATACTGTTGGAATCCTAAGATCTCAGTCATTTCTGTTTACATTACATACCTTGATTAGTGAATTTCCAAAATTTTATAATGCTTCCACAGTTCCATTTTATTGAGGATGATAAGGAGTGCACTTTTGGTGGTAAACTTGAAATTCCTTAGTTAATTCTTTAATGGTCTTATTCAAGAAACATGAACCTTGGTCACTCATCAATATCTTTGGACACCAAAATCTAGACAATATGTATTCAAAGATGAAATTCACAATTAGTTTTTCTGTTGCAATCCTTCACCGACTGTGCTTCAACCCACCTTGTCAGATAATCAGTCGCAGTGATTATATACCTCGCACCAATCCTTTTCCCTGGTGGATTGATAGGTCTAATAAAATCAATAACCTATTTATCAAAAGCCTACAATGTTACTTGTGGCACTAGTGGCATTTCATCTCTTCTTGAAGGTTTCCCTATTCTTTGGCAAATATAACAAGCTCAATAATACTCCTTTGCATCCTTGTGTAATGTAGGCCACCATAACCCTGCTCTTAAAATTTTATGCACAATATATTTCCTTGCATAATGTCCACCAACTGTGCCATTATGAGCTTTTGTTAAAATTATCTGTCTTTCGTGCTCAGGAACATACTTGTGTAGTATTTCATCTGGTCCCATTCTATACAAATGTCCTTCTATTAATGAAAAATATGTTGCCTTAACCACAAATTCTTTCTTCTACTGCATAGTGTATTCTGAAGGAGCCATTCCTGTGGTTAGGAACTGAATAATATCAACGAAGTGATCATCTACTACTCTGATTGCAAACAACTGTGCATCAGGAATATTATCCTCTATATTCGTTGGCTCTTCTCTTGTTTCCAATCTTGACAAATGATTAGGTCCAATATTTAGTCTTCTTGGCTTAACAACAACTTCAAAGTGATACTCTAGAAATAATAATAGCCATCTGCAAATTTTTCCTCCTAAAGTAGGCTTATTGACAAAATACTTTAGTGTAGAGTGATCTGTGAACATCTTAAAATATGACCCCAGTAAATAATGTCTAAATTTCTGCAATGCATATACCATATCCAATCCTTCTCTTTCTGTAGTTGTATTGTTCTTCTATGATTTAGATAGTTTCCTACTTGTAAAAGCTATAGGTGATCAATTTCTCCTATACTAGGCTGTGCCAATACAACTCCTAAAGCTATGCATGAAGCATCCACATGAACATGAAATTCCTTATTCCAATATGGAAATACTAGTATAGGAGTAGTTACCATCTTTTCTTTTAGTGTGTCGAGGTTCTTCTGACATTCTTTGTTCCATAGGAAAGTTACATATTTATTCAACAATTTTTCCATAGGTACACTAATCTATTCATATTCTTTGATAAATTTTCTATAATATCATGTATGTTCCAGTGTGGTGCGAAGATGCCTCATTGTCTTTGGTGGAGGTAAGTTCACAATAATATCAATCTTTGCAGAATCCACCATCAATCCTTGCTTGCAAACAATATGTCCCAGTAGTATACCAAAAGGTACACATAATATGCACTTCTTGATATTCAAATACATCTGATACTGCCTACAAGTATCAAGCATCAGTCTTAAGCTTGAAACATGTTTCTTCAATAACCCAAATACTGTCTAATCCTCGAAGTATACTTCTAGAAACTTGTGAATATATTCCTTGAAATCTGCAACCACCACTCTTGAAAAATATGGAAGGGGCATTCTTTAGTCTAAAATACATCACTGTATACTAATATGATCCCCATTTTGTAGCGAAGGTGGTCTTATGTTGACCTTCTGGTGAAATTCTGATATGATGGTATCCTGGAAATCCATATGTGAATGAGTAGGCCTCCTGTCCACCTACATTATCCAACACTTCATAGGTAAAGGGTGTAGGGAAGGGATTATGCAGACATGCATCATTTAATTTCCTTAGATCCACACAAATACTTATTTATCCTTTAGTCTTCTTTTCCTGGATCACCATATGACTTACCCACTCTGATTCCTCTACTGGTTCAATGGTCCCTGCGGATATCATTTTATCTAATTCTTCTTTCACCTTTTCCTTATATTTTGGGTTCAATCGGTAGGGTATTTTCTTAACAGGCTTCACATCAGGATTTAAAGGAATCTTCCTAACTCCTAAGTCTCCTAATTTACCCTTCATTTCTAAAAATTTTGTAGGGAATAACTCCTGGTATTCATGCAAAAGATTTGTCACTTTGACGACTATTTCTTCATCCCAATAATCTCCTAT
This sequence comes from Pinus taeda, assembly GCA_000404065.3. Classification (NCBI taxonomy): domain Eukaryota; kingdom Viridiplantae; phylum Streptophyta; class Pinopsida; order Pinales; family Pinaceae; genus Pinus; species Pinus taeda. The sequence goes on along the minus strand of APFE031516470.1, from coordinate 63,283 downwards.
CGTTGCGAACTTTGACTCCTCTTGATCCTATATTCACCTTCTTTATATTTAATGGATTTTTTATATCAAACATTTCTAACTTAGGTCAATTCACTTCGCGGTAGCCTTCAGATTCTGCTATGTTAATATTGCGTCGGTCTTCATCTTCTTCCGTAGTGATGTTGTAGCATTCCAGTACATTGTGTAGCTGCGCAACCTAGTCAAGCTTCCAAGTGAGTGGATTTTCATTCTCAAAAATATTCTTTCTAACAATTTGAAGGGATGAATCTATATACAGATAATCATTATCAAAATTAAATGTCAAACCCATCAACCATTTCTACCCAGTTCGCAGTACCATGTCGAAGTTCTATTTCCAAGTACCAATTTTGATGAATAGTCTCCAATTTATGGATTAACCCATGCACCCATTATTCTCGTGGAATATCCTCCCATGTTGTCATGAAAAGATGGATGTGCTCTCTAGGATCAATTTGACCATCATATTTACCTATCGATTCTGTTTCTACCTAACCAAACCTTACCCATATTAACTTTCAACACTCTTGTCAAGTTCCTATATTCTTCTTATGTGCAACCCACCATCTAGTAGGAGTAGCTCTTAGGGCTATATCTAAAGCTAATAATATTTGATATTCTATTATCTGTTCTTCATATTCTTTAAGAAAAAAGTTTATATCACCCAAACCATCATAAAAAGGTAAGTCACATAACTCAGAAGTTATACAACGAGGTGATCCTTGTACATCGCCTTGTAGATACTTCATGTAGTCTATTATGCCAATTCTCCAATTCTTCTTCTGAGTTTGAGATACAGGTACTGTCCTGTTCCCAGCCCAATTTTCCCTCTGTAGTGGGGTTAATTCATTCCTCTTCTTTGGTTGTTATCTGATAAATGTTGTCTATATCAGCTGCGATGTACCCTTCCTTAATTGGTTCAATATACTTTGATCCTTCTGATGGATCCAAAGGGGCGATCAATCTCATATTTTTGCTTTCAAATATAATTTGCCTCTTCTTTAAGTTGATTATATCCATGTTGGAAAATAACCAATCCAATACAAGTAATGCAGGATAGGGGTTACTGTCATCCACAATTTCTATCACTTCAAAATCAATAGTAGTGCGTACCCTTTCAATATATATTGTAATACTTGATAATATTCCTAGAGGAACAATATTTTGTTGATTCACCATTTTTAGATGAATAGGTGACCATTGCAACTTTGGTTTACCCATCAAATCTGAGGTCTGTTTTGGTAAGACATTGGCATCAGATCCTAAGTCCAAAATAACCTGATCCATGTCGTATTCTCCAATCTATACAGTGAGCCTCATCTCTTTCCCTGTTCTCTTCTTATATCGATGTAGGTTGTTAACTGCGCACATGCCACTTCATGGTATTTCTTTAGAAGAACATGAATCTATCAATTCCTGCAACCCTTCTACAAATTTTTGGTTTATTAATAAATTCAATAAAGTTTATAAAAAAGACTTCAAAATACCTATATCCACATCTTGTGTCGTAGCTAATATTATATCATAGTTATTCTTTTGTTTTGGCTACGCACTAGAGGTCGAAGTCCCATCATCCATAAAACTTTGCTTTGCTTCCATGAATACATATTTTTCCTTATGTATATCAAAGACAAGAGATTTTTTAGTAGCCTTTCTTACCCATGTAGGTTTATCTTCCTTCTTTCCATCTGTTTTATCATCTCTAGTCGCAACTCCACTCCTTTTTACGATAATAACACGACTTTCATCAACCCTTGGATGTTTTATGTCGGCTACTGGTTCCTTTTTTCTTGCATTTTTTCCATAAGAACCAGACGTTCTAAAATTACATGATCAAAATTTTTCAATACTTACATGTCGTGGTAGGATTATGACAATCTCTTGCAAAATGACTTGCCTGGTCGTAGTTATAACATATAATTGTTCCTCGTCCTTGACTAGCTCCACCACCTCGACCTTGGCCTTGATAACCACCTTGACCATTGTGTTGTCCATGTTCCTCATGTCCGTTTTCTTCAGCTTGCATCCCATATGCATCAACACTTCACTCCATCATCAGTTCATAAGCTCGACAATTGTTTGCATCATGTCCCATTGATTTACAAAACTTTCAATATAGGTTCCTTGGGATCTGCACATATTTTTGCAATAGATAACAGTCTTCAGAGTGATGTTTTCCCCTAGTTTTACATATGTCTCACCATAAGCTGGATCCAACCTTCAAAGGATTTAAAGGATCCAGTGCTCCACTAGCCATGTAGTTACTAAAGAGAGGGCATTTTTCCTTAGAATGGCCTTCTCCTTTACACTTTGTACACCACACTTCTTCTCGAACTTATTTACTTTTCTTCATATCTTGTATCTACAGAGTCAAATTTTTTAGTTGACTTTGGATCTGCTACATACCTATATTGGTATCCCCTATTGACGAAGCTTCTAAGTTCATCACAAGTTCTAAGGCTTAGGCTTGAGTTTCTTATCTTCTCTTGTGACAAAGGAAATCTTATATGTGGACGAAATGAAACTACAAACCATTCCTTATGCTGCTGTGGAGCTATTTCGAAGCTCACCTGATGCAATAATATCTTGAATATTTGATCAAATTCCCAAATAGAATTAGTAGGGTTTTGCTTGATTTCTTTTAATTCTGTGATACAATACGACTCAGACTTCAGCTTCTTGAATTCTTTTACCAGCGTTGCTTTTGTTGGGAAACAATGATAATACTGAGAGGGGGTGAATCGATATTAAGGCTAATTTTTACTTCTTTATTCCAGTTTACTTTTCTTATTTAAACTTGGCATCCAACCATATAACAAACAACAATATATAATATGGCAGCAACATAAAATCAACACACAAGCAAACAAACCATAAGCATCATACACATAGACACAAGGTTTTTCACGTGGAAACCCTTTCAAGAAAAAAATACAAAACTTGTTGTTGTTATTGATGTAAATTAAGAACACTCACTCTATTACATCAATCTGTTTTTGTGAGCACACACTCATATGAAGCACCAACTCCCTTTGATTTTTTTACGAGCACCAAGTAACAGGAAACACCAAGTCCCTCTGTTTGTAGACACCTGTCCAGCTTACTAGAAACACCATATGAGGCACCAACCTCATGGATTTGTTGCAAGCACCAACTTGCATCTCCTTGGATTTATGCAAGCGCCAACTTGCAGGAGGCACCGACCCCCAAGCCTTCCCAAGCTCCACTAGAGATAAAAGCACAAACTTCCTATTTGTAGGCATTAACCCACATTCAAATAGGAACTGAATGTCCTCTGTGATTTGGGAACAACTCTGCCTGATTTCAGCTTTGATCTCTGCTCACTCTGCTCCACTTTGTAGCTCTCTGCATCTCTCTTCAGTAGCCCTATGATATTCTCAACAACAGTTACTCTCAACCCTCTGCTCTCTACTCTCAACAACAATCACTCTACTCTCTACCACTTTGCTCTCCACAACACATAGTCTACTCTTGATGTTACTTCACATAGCACAGGCTTAGCTCTCAGACTTCTGCTCACAACAGCTCACAGGCACCTTTGACCTTCCACACAACACACAGGAACTTTAGCCTTAAAAATAGATCACAGGCACTTCAACCTTTCTTACACAGTGCATAGGCACCTTCAACCTTGCTTACACAGTGTACAGGCATCTTTAGCCTTTCTTACACAACACACATGCAACTATCAACTTTCACACACAACTCGCTACTCTCGGGGTCTCTTTACCTCTGCATAGGAACTCTCAACCTCTCTCTACATAATTGGCTTTTTCTTAGCCTCACACAACACTGCTCACACTCATAGATCTTTCCTCTTGGATCTCTCGAAACTATGTTTATTTCCCCCATAATTCTCAATCGAACTCCTGGGTTTTATTCCTATACTATTCACCCCAATTGATGTTGCCATACTATCCTTGTTTAACACTACACATTGTACTTAGGAATGGCCTTGCATTCTGCTGTCTACATTGGACTTGGCCTCTGCCACTACATTCACTTGAGAATGGTCCTCTAATTGTCCTGACTGTTTTCTCCATAGTGAGAATTAATTCTCAGTCCACATCCTTACTCAAGCTAGGCACAATGCTCTCTATGCTGCAACTCTCCCGTCACTGAGGCTCTTCATGTTGAGAATTTAATCTTAGTCCACCTGCACACTCCACTGAGACTCTCCATTCCTCTTCATGGCTTACAATACTCCGCATGGATTTTATGTTTTGCATTTATCTCTATAATGCATGCACGAGATATCTCCAACGACCCACTCCACTGCCTCTGCATTTACTCTTCAGCTGCCGACCCATCCAACCTTCAAAGTCCTATACTGTGCTATCAAAGGATTCACACCATAGTGCTATACCAGAGCTTCCACATCACAACTTTATAGGTGGTGCAATGTTACACATTGCTGATTGTTGATCTCCGACATTCAAGCACCTTTCGATTAGCTCCCTGATGTATCTCAGCCATAGGACTGGGTGCTTTGACCAAGCACCGACCATACCGGATCCCCCTTATCAATGATTTTCATTTGTTTCCCATATGTCAGCAACCACATATTTCTGATCGCCGATATTCGATTTCCTAGCTCCTTTTTCTTAGGCTCTTACCATGCATTTCTTACCATCAAACCAAAGGCCGTAACTAGTCGCTTAGCCTTAACGTGCTTAAGCTTTAAGACTTCTGCCAAGGGCTACAATCCCTTTGTTATGCATTGAGCCCTTGGTTTTCTGAGTTTCTCCTAGACCAAGCGCTAACCACATTACAACCTTCTTATCAACATTTTTCACTTGTTGTACACATTCCAACAACCATACATTGTCGATCGCTGATCTCCGATTTCCTTGATCCCTGCTGCTTAGCCCTGTCCGCACATTTCTCACCACAGGAATGAAGGTCGTGACCTATGGCTTAGCCTCAAGGTGCTAAGGCCTATAGATTCCTATCCGGGGGCCTTTTTCTCTTTATAAAGCACCACACCCTTGGTTTCTTTAAGCCTTTGCGACCACCAGCTATCTTGCGTCCTGCATCCGGATGAAATTTCATTGTGGCATGTGAGCCAACCATTGCAAACCTCTGATCGCCGATTGGCGATGTGACGTCATCACTACCATGTGGCACTCCTTGAGTGGTGACACATGTCACGTGGATATGGCCCATTAGGCCACCCAAAATGGTCGAATACACCTGCCATTTGTCTTTCCGTACTGCCACGTCATGATGATGTCAGTTTCCACTTGGCCTTATCGGAACCAATCAGATCCTGCCATGTGTCCTCATCGGAGCTCACCACTTGATGCCATGAGTCCTTATCAGATTTACCATACTCTACCATCTATCCCTATCAGAGCCAACCAGACACCTCCACGTGTTTTCGTGGAGGAGAGAGAAAGAGGCCTACAATGCTTGGTTTTGCAACGATTTTATTTGTAAAAATATTGTTGGCTCTCTCAATGATTTAACATTGGAAGTTCAAATCCTGGAATTTTTCTATTTGTTGTACCAATGCCAACCACCAAGGATCGTCAATTGCGATTTGCCAAGATCTTGTATATGCGATTCGTTGGGACTTCTGATTTGCTGGGAGTTCCATATATGGGATCTCTAATCACTAATTGAAAAATTTCATTTGTTGTGCGATGCACCTTAGAACCTATGATTATCGATTGCTAGGACCTCCAATTGCCGACTGATGGGACCTTCGATATGCAGGATTCTTCCCTGAATAAGGCTTTAACACCCTAAACTTCAGTAGGTCATAACTTTTGACCCACAAATCCATTTCTGGACTTTAACATATCGTTGGAAATATCTTCCAGATAAATTTCCAATGGAAAGGGTTCGATTAGCCATTGAGCCCATCTGATTCCTCAAAATATAGGTCCAACCTCACTGCTAATCTTCTACTCCTGAACTTTCTAGACAACTAGGAATTACATCCACAATGTGTCCTTAGTATGAGGCCTACAACAACCATGGAATTCCATCCTGGACCATCACTGCAATCATCATTTGATGGCTTCTCCAATAAGCCTGTTACCGTGATGATTCTCTACATGAACCGTGCAACTACCAAGAGATTCCTCCTAAGCCATGACTACCAACATCTGTTGCAACAAGAAACCAAGCTTGTTTGGTTGAAATCAATGCCAACACTCCTACCAACTGTTAGGCCTACCAACTTCCCAACACATATCCACAACATGACTATTGACATCAATGAAAACACACTTACATATGCCTTCTATAGGCCACTGGCCATGTACATAATGCCAACTGTCCAACAATCTCCCCCTTTGGCATTGATGGCAACACACCATCCTTTTCTCCAAGTGATGGCCAAACCTCAAGCTGCTTCCACACATCTCATGGAATGAGTCACCAATGAAATTCTTGCCATCACAACTTCTCCACAAAATTTCCCCCCTTTGACATCAATGGCAAGGAACTACAAGCTTCCTTTCTCTCCTCATGTTCTCATTGACTGTGAGGACCAGAGTCTAGATATCGGGATGTGCATTATGCCTTGTAGACCTCTCTACTAGGATTTGTGCTATTGTTGCTCCATAAATTGGGAAAATGTGATATGCTCCCCTTAAACATATTCTACCCCTGATTTGTCCTTCCAATTTTGGATGCCTTATGGCTGCTCGCTGAGCACTCTGTCCACCAATGCATATTTTTGTATCAAGAATATTGATACTCATTAAACTGCGTATGGTATTGTTGCTGGTGCAAATACCAAGTTATAATGATGCATTTCAGCTCTCCATTCTTCGCTGCTATTGTTGCTTCCGAGATTGCACTCATTTTATTGAGAATCTCCACTTATCCCCTTGAGATCACTCTCATACTATGGGGACTGCTTCAGAGTTCATACCAATTGCATAAAAAGAAATGATACAAGTGGAACACTGTACCAGATAAACTCTTTTATTTCTTTTCTCAAAAATAAATTTCCATTTGCACACATGGTTTCTCATCATGATCCCATTACAACCAATTGATATAGCTATACCAATTGAGGGTTAAGGGACATGAAAAATCATACACGAATTGTGTTTCATGAACACAATACTGGTATACATTATACACTTACAACATAAATGAAATAAAAGTGTTTCATCAAAGATGAAAACCTTTCCTTTGCTTAGAAATATTCCTTTCTGAGGCTGCCCATTGTTTCCTGCTACTGCTTTGTCAAAGCAGCTCCCCCTGAGCCAATTCTTCCTGATCTCCTGCAAATATTCCTTTCCTTTGCGTGGGGATTGATCCTATGGACCTAACATGAATGTGATCTTCCTGTCATTCCACACTTCCACTACAACCCATATTTTTCCCACAATAAGAGATATTGTTGTGTACTCGTCATGCTGGCTACACTCCACCTTCATCCATTAGATGCGCCATTATTTTCATCTTCTTGGCCTCCTGCATCTGAATTACTCAACCTCCCTTGAGTCCCTTCTCTTCCTTTACTAAAGAGAAACAAAGGATCTACCCTCCCTGAGCAGATCATGCCATTTATTTATCTAGATATTTAAAGGTCGAGACCTGACATAAGCATTCCCATCTTACTTCTTCTTTTCCCCTGTTTGGGTCTTCTCTTAGCTACACACAGGTAGAGGAAATTTTTCATTCAACTCCTCTTTCTTCACCCAAATCCACTTGGAGCCTCTCTTCCTTTCAAGAGGGTCTACTACAAGAGTAGGAGGATCACTCTTTTGACTTCTTCCTCCTCTATGCACCTTTCTCTGTTGACACAGAGCATTGAAGACATATGAGTATGTTTCTACTCTATTCTTTCTCCTTGTCTTTAGCTTCCAACCTACTACATTTGCATGCATATTCTGAGAAGCATTCCATCTCTTCTCATTTTTGCAGTTAGCTCTCTTGTGCCCGAGATTTCCACAATCATAACATCTGATTTGGTTTAAGATAGGGGTAGAGGAGTTACCCTTTTTGAAATCCTTTTTGTCAAAACTCCTCTCTAGGCCAACATTCCTTCTTCCAGCCTTTCTGTGCATCCTTGGGTTGCTGCTACCTAGCACATTTTTTTCCTCACAGGCCATCTACATTCGATGGCTTTATGTCCATAATTATTGCAAGAAAAAAATCCATAAAAAAGGCCTTTGTTGATAGAAGTTACCTTTTCTCTGAAGGTTCTATCATTGAGGAGGAGTGGTCCTCTGTTGGATCTTCATGTGCCTTCTATGACAACATTCATTGATATCATGCACTCTTCCTTGTAGCTGCCTTGCCCTCTTCTACTGCACTTGCTGTTGCTGCTGCTTGGGCTTCTGTTGTACTTGTTTCTACTACTGTTTGTGATCCAGGTGGATATTTGTGGCCATCTACCTATTCCACTTGGACCCCCACCATTGTTTTCTATCATTTTATAAGTTTCCTTAATTATAGCATAATTTACTATTTTTGGCAGTTTTTCGGCTCTTGAACTTCTGGAGCCGTTTTGAGGCCCTAAATGATGTTTTTTGGGAAAATCACGACATATAGTGTTACTATTTAACTCAATATTCACTGTCGGCAATTGTATTCCTTAGATAGATCTTTCTAATGAGGTATCATACACGTTAAACGAAAATCGTATGCCAAAGTTATGACCCCGGGAATTTGATGTACCAATTTACCCCAACAGGGCCCATAGTTTTGCGTTTCATCTCCTAGGGTTAGGTTTTTGGATGTTTGTGTTTGCCATTGCTTTTCAATAATAAATAGGCCCTCCAACCTCATTGTAACACAATTCAGAGGCATGTAGCCACCACATCTATTCTCAAAGATAAGCTACCATCGCCCAAGCTAGTATTATTTCCATTCTGTTTGTAAGCATATTTCAGCATTTGATATTAATGAAATGAAGTGTTATTTGTGCTGCATCTTGGTATTTATGGTTATATCTGTAATTTGTTGCATTCCTATTTAAATATAGATAAACTTGGCCTTCTGTTGCTGCCTTTTCTTCTGTTGTTGCTACTGCTTTCCTTGTTGTTGTTGTTGTCCAACAACCTTTATTTTGTTGTTATTGGAACCCTCAAGCTTCTGACATTGAGACAACTTTATTTTTGAATTTTATAAGTCATGTTTGAATGAGACTACCTTAGTTTGTAGTCCCTTGCAACAAGCCTCCTTTTCACTCAGCTGATGAGTTAATATCCTATTCAGTCTGCTAGCCTCTTCTTGTTGATCATTTAGTTCAACTTATTCTCAAGCTCATAGAATTTTAGTTTCTCCTCTTGCTTGAGAATTGCCTCTAATAGGTCTTTGATCTCCTTTAGAGCTGAGATCAGCCTATTTTTAGAAATGATCCTTTCATCTGGATCCTTTTCTTCACCATGAGAGGTGCTAGCTTCTGAGAAACATGGTCTCTCTTCCTATAAATATTCCTTGTCAGTAGGAATGTGATGAGAAACAACTTCTTCACTTTCTTGTTCGTTGCTAGAGCAGTAGGGCTCCTCAACCTCTTCTTGAGCCTCATGGCTATCTCCACTATGCAGACAATGCAAACTGTCTAGCACTTCCATTTCTAACTTACAATGCCTCACCATGTTAGCATCTGACTTTGATAACCCTCTCATGATGACCTCCTTGGCCTTTTCATTATGCTCATTATTTTCTCTATAATGAATAGAGCACCGCATGTCAACACTCAAGGCCAGTAAATATTCTACCATTCTAATTTCCCAGACTTCATAGTCGAGGTCATAGTTTGATTCATCTAAGAATGGGACTCATGCTATTAGCCATGCTGGATTAGCCATTATTTCCATTTGATATACCTTCTAGCAGTTACGCTGTTCTTGAAGGAACCTGGATCTAATACCAATTGTTGGGAAACAATGATAATACTGAGAGGGGAGGTGAATTAGTATTAAGGCTAATTTTTACTTCTTTATGCCAATTTACTTTTCTTATTTAAACTTGGCATCCAACCATATAACCAAAAGTAGCATATAAAATGGCAACATCATAAACTCAACACACAAGCAAACAAACCATAAGAATCATACACATAGGCACAAGGTTTTTTATGTGGAAACCATTTCGGGAAAAAAACACAAGCTTGTTGTTATTAATGATGTAAATTAAGAGCACCCACTCTATTACATCAATCTGTTTTTGTGAGCAACCACTCACATGAATCATCAATTCCCTTTGATTTGTTTTCAAACACCAACTAGCAGGAAACACCAACTCCCTCTATTTGTAGACACCTATCCAAATTACAAAAATAACCATATGAGGCACCGACTTCATGGATTTTTTGCAAACACCAATTTGCATCTCCTTGGATTTATGCAAGCACCAACTTTCAGGAGGCACCGAACCCGAAGCGTTCCCAAGCTCCACTAAAGATGGAAGCACACAATTCCTGTTTGTAGGCACCAACCCACATACAAATAGGAGCTGAATGTCCTATGCGATTTGGGAACAACTCTACCTGATCTTAGATTTGGTCTCTTCTCACTCTTATGCACTTTACAGCTCTCTACAACTCTCTTCAGTAGACCTGTGATCTGTTCAACAACATTCACTCTCAGCCTTCTACTCTCTACTCTAAAAAACAATCACTCTGCTCTCTGCCACTCTTCTATCCACAACACACAATATTCTCTCAGCCTTGCTTCACACAACACAGGCTCAACTCTTGCACTTTTGCTCATAGTAGCTCACATGTACCTTCGACTTTCCACATAACACACAGGAACTTCAGCCTTAAACACAGATCATAGGAACTTCAACCTTGCTTGCACAGTGCATAGGCACCTTCAACCTTGCTTACACAACGCACAGGTACCTTCAGTGTTGCTTACACAATGCAAATGAAATTATTTCCTTTCACACATAGCTCACTGCTCTCAAGGTATCTATACCTCTGCATAGGCACTCTCAAAATATCTCTATATAATTGGCTCTTCCTTAGCCTCACACAACACTACTCACACTCATAGCTCTTTCCTCTTGGCTCTTTGGCAACTATGATGCTTTCCCCCACAATGCTTAATAAATCTCCCAGGTTTCATTCCTTTGCTGTTCACCCCAATCGATGTTGCCACACTATCCTTGTTTAACGCTGTGCACTGTACTTAGGCATGGCCCTGCATTCTGCTGTCTACATTGGACTTGATCTCTGCCACTACATTCACTTGAGAATGAGCCTCTAATTGTCCTGAATATTTTCTCCATACTAAGAATTAATTCTCAGTCCACCTACTTACTCAAGCTAGGCACAATCCTCTCTATGCTGCAACTCTCCCATCACTGAGGCTCTCCATGTTATTTAATATTAGTCCACTTGCACACTCCACTAAGACTCTCCATTCCTCTTCATGGCTTACAATACTATGGCATGGCTTTTATATTTTGCATTTATCTCTATAATGCGTGCACGAGATATCTCTAACGACCAAATCCATTGCCTTTGCATTTACTCTTCATTTGCCGACCCATCCACCCTTCAAAGCCATATACTATGGTATTGGAGAATTCACACCATAGTGCTATATTAGAGCTTCCACATCATAGCTTTACATTGGTTCAATATTACACATTTCCTATTGCCGATCTCTGATATTCAAGTGCCTTTTGATTAGCTCCCTAATGTATCTTAGCCATAGGACCGGGTGATGTGACCAAGCGCCAACCATATTAGATCCCCCTTTATTGGCGATTTTCATCTGTTTCCCATATGTCAAGAACCACATACCACCGACCGCCGATCTTCGATTTCCTAGCTCCTTTTGCTTAGTCTCTTACCATGCATTTCTCAACATCGGACCAAAGGTCGTGACCAGTTACTTAGCCTTAAGGTGCTTAAGCTTTTAGACTCTCGCTGGGGGCTACACTCCCTTTGTTATGCACCGCTCCCTTGGTTTTCCGAGTTTCTCCTAGACCAAGCGCTAACCACATTAGATCCCCCTTATCGACGTTTTTCACTTATTGTACATACGCCAACAACCATACATCACCAATTGCTGATCTCCAATTTCCTAGCTCTGCGCTCCTATCCGGGGGCCTTTTTCCATTTATAAAGTACTACGCCCTTGGTTTCTTTAAGCCTTTGAGACCACCTGCTATCCCACATCCCACATTCTGATGCAATTTCATTGTGGCATATGAGCCAAGCATTGCAAACCTTTGATCACTAGTTGATGATGTGACATCATCACTTCCATGTGGCACTCCTTGAGTGGTGACATGTGTCACCCGATATGGCCCATTAGGCCACCCAAAACAGTCGAATACGCCTGCGAAGCGTCCTTCCATACCGCCACATCATGATGACGTTAGCTGCCATTTGGCCTTATCAGAACTAATGAGATCCCACCATGTGTCCTCATCAGAGCTCTCCACCTGCTACCATGTGTCCTTATCGGAGCTTACCAGATGCTGCCATCTGTCCTTATCAAAGCCAACTAGACACCTCCATGTGTCCTCCTGGAGGAGAGAGAAAGAGGCTTTCCATACTTGGTTTTGCAAGGATTTTCTTTGTAAACATATTTTTGGCTCTCATGGCGATTTAACACTAGAGGTTCAAATCCCAATGTTTTTTTGTTTGTTGCATCGATGCCAGTCACCAAGGATCATCGATTGCGATTTGTTGGGACCTCCAATATGCGATTCGTCGGGACCTTTGATTCGTTGGGAGTTCCAATATTAAAGATCTCTAATCACTAATTGTCAAATTGCATTCACTATATGATGCACCTTAGAACCTCCAATTACCGATTGTTGGGACCTCTTATTGTCGATTGCCAGGAATGGGGATATGCGAGATTCTTCCTTGAATAAGTCTTTAACACCCTGAACTTCAACATGTCATAACTTTTGATCCACAAGTCCATTTATAGACTTTCACATATTATTGGAAATATCTTCCAGAGAAATTTCCAATGGAAGGGTTATGATTAGCCATTGAGCCCATCTGATTCCTCAAATGATGGCTCCAACCTCAATGCTAATCTTCCGCTCCTGAACTCTTCAGACAACTAGGAATCACATCCACAATGTGTCCTTAGCATGAGGCCTACAAAAACCAAAGACTTCCATCATGGACCATCACTATAATAATCATTTGATGGCTTCTACAGTAAGCTTGATATTGTGATGATTCTCTACATGAAGCATGCAGCTACCAAGAGATTCCTCTTGAGCCATCACTACCAGCATTTGCTGCAACAAGAAACCAAGCTTGTCTGGTTGACATCAATGCCAATACTCCTGCCAATTGTTAAGCCTACCAACTTCGCAATACATTTCCACAACATGGTTGTTGACATCAATGCCAACACACTTGTAGATGCCTTCTCTAGGCCACTAACCATGCACATAATGACAGATGTCTAACAATTTTAACGTCTACAAATGATATGCTTTGGTTGCTTGAATACTTAATGTACCACGTCAGCGCTCTATCTCGGAATTTCGTGAACAACTGTGCTTTCTTTGTATGTTCATCATGGACCTGCTTCGCTGTCCATACTGCTTTGCATAAGAACCAAAATTGCTCGGGATCCTCTGATCTAGTTCCTTTAAAGACATGTAGCTTGATATCATTGACCACGTTTCTTCCCGGGGGAGGGGTAGGGGGATGGGGGGTAAGGGATGTAGGGGCATTGGGAAAACCAAAAGTACCCTATTTTGGTGAACTTTCAGGCTAGAAGGATGAATACTGCGAAGTTACTTCAATATTTTTCTTCACTTTCAGACTCACTTAAAAGAGGGCTATAGTCAGTTTCTATGAAATTCTTTGGATCTTGGTCACGAGATCTCTTTCTAGTGTCTATCCTATATATTTTTCCACGTCACATTGTTTCAGTTTCTTCTTCAGATCTTCTCACAAACATAAGTAACTAATAATATGACTACATTCGTAAAATTCCCTTTTCGCACAAAATCATCTTAATCCACAATTTTAAAGAATTTAGGTACTTACCTCACGGTCCTTTGAATAATATTCGCCCTGCTTCGCTGTAGGACACATTCAAGTCTACCGCAAACTCAGTAATGAATCCTCCCAAGGTGTTATCAATGCATAAATCAACAACTCTTGAGATCTTATTTTTGATATCCTTGAGTCGATGTATCAATTTAGGGGTCCCCTTCTTAGGTTCATCTCCTTTAAAACAATGTTTTCTCTTTGTTAATCTTAATGTCCACTCGTGTAATTCGTTCACGAACGAGGCGAAGAAAATTTCGTACTAGTCTGCGTAAATATATTTCTCCAACCACTTCTTAGACTTTAGACAAGGGTTTCTGTTCTCTTTTTTTGCAAATTCTCGTTCCTTTTGTTCTACCCAATCTTGTATTTATTTCTTCGACAGATGCCACATAAACATATCCCTCAAACATATCCTAGTCCTGAAAACAAAACCATTTGTTGGGGTAGGTTGGGTTGACCCAGGTTCAGAGTTTACTGTGCACCAAAAAACCCCTCAACCACTAGCCCTCTCAAAAATGACCTGCAAGCAGATCACGATCTCACTTGAAGTGATCATGGGAGGTTGCAAAACCAGGTTTCTATAGCTCGAGGGATACTGCATTGTGCTATTTTTGTATTTTCTTATGATTTGATACTTGATTTCAAAAGAGGTTTTAATAGCAAGAAACGTTTTTATACACATGAAGATAGTGAATATTATTCCAATAATAAGGATGGTGAATAATATCAAGATTCTTAATTACTTATGGCATTCAAATAACAATGTGTAGATGAGTTTGATAGTATTGATGACTTTATGGATGCTCTAGAATAAATTGATAGACTTAGGGTAATAAAAAGGAACCGAGAAAATAAAATCAACATGTATAAAGGGAACAACCTAGTTGAAGAAATAACCCAACTAAAGATCTATCTAGAAGAGACTAAATTGGTAGAAAAAGATTTGAAGAAATAGGTCCAAGAAATGGAAAAACATTGTGAAAATTTAGAACTTGAAATTGTGGGGCTAAGAAAGGAACTTGAGAAAACTAAGGCTCTAAATCTTAGATTTGCTAAGGGATCTAAAACTTTAGAGGAAATCATTAAGGTTCAACACTCTCCATTAATCGAAAAATGTCTTGGATATAATCCAAATGGTGAAACATAAGATCCTATGAAATCCTCTGAAACAGGTACACAAAGCTACGTTAATGTTGTAAGGGGAAGCAATCATCAGTATAGTAGGACTCAACAAAAGAATGAAGGGTCAAGCTATACTCTAGAAAGACAACCTTTCCATGAAAAGAGGGAAATATACTTAAAGAGGTATTATACTCCCAGGTATTCTTACTTCAATGGTCAATGCTTCACTTATCACAACTTTGGTCACAAAGCAGTTCATTGTGTCGCTTATAAAATGATTATGACTAGAGAAGCAAGAAATCAATATAACACAAACAGGTCAAAGAAGTATTCTTATAATGATTTATCCCCTCTTGATAATGAATTTGAATGTTCTAGTTTCAATAAATTAGGTCATGAAGAAACAAAATGCAAAAGTAGGATGAATTCATTTTATCAACATGAGAAGAAGTCAGAACCTCCCAAGGTATGAAAAAATAAAATTACTTCCTCTGAAAATTGTGGTTTGGCATTGGATGCAGGAGATCAAGAGAATGTATGGTACATTGACAACAATTTTTTAAAGCACATGATAGGTGACAAAGATAAGTTTGTTTCTTTTAATGAAATTAAGAAAGAAAATAATGTGACTTTTGGTAATAATTCACCTGCTATTATTAAAGGAAAAGGAATTATCGTATTAAAAGAAAAGGTCAAAGCCGAGGATGTATTATTTTTTTATGGGATAAAACATAACTTTTTAAGTGTTAGTCAAATGTGTGATCAGGGGCATGAAGTTATTTTTAGGTCAAATAATTGCTTGGTAAGAAGTTTGGATACAGGTAAGACTATAATCAAGGGAAACAGAACTACATGAAATGCATTAGTGAATTTTTTAGGTCTAAAGTGGGTCTCCTAAGGAATGTTATAAAATATTAGTGGAAATAATAAAATAATATTAGATTACATCATCAAATTTTAGAGGGAAAAAGGAAAAGCCTACTTTTCCAACTCATATTTTCAACTTATCTCCCTATGATTTTAATCAAATTTTGAACAGGAGCACTCGTTAGATGCAAAATTTAATTCCTCATCCAAGGAGTACCCATGTTGCATACGTTTGATGGACCCTTCTACACAAAAAATGAGAAATACATGAAAACCGTGATCGCAATAACGTTTTTCATGTGTTTCTCTTTTTTGTGTAGCAGGGTCCATCGAAAGTATGCAACATGGGTACTCCTTGGATGAGGAATTAAATTCCACATCCAACAAGTGATCCCACTCAAAATTTGAGTAAAACCGTAGGGAGATAAGTTGAAAATACGAGTTGGAAAAGTAGTTTTTATTTATTTATTTTTAGTTTTTAATGTTTTTACTTTTTTACTCCAGAAATGGTGAATCATCCCCCATGGTTGACATCATCATCTTGAATCCCATTGGTTCTTATAAAGTTTATTTTATTTGTACATTTTTATTTGAGGCCCATTTTAGACCTCAAAACTTCTCTAATGTATATATCCTAGAAGGTGGCAAATAACACTAGTTTTTGAGCAAATATGAAGAAAGTTTGCGTTGACACAAAAGATTGGGACACCTCAAATTTTATCCACTATTCAAATCAAGAAATAAGGGAGAAGTTCGTGACTTTCTAGATATCTCTCCACCTAAAAATAGTATATGCAAATCATGCCAATTTGGTAAGCAATCCAAAGTTTAGTTCAAGGCTAAAGAATGCACTTCAGGTAAACCCCTTGAACTTTTTGATATTGATTTATGTGGACCTATGAGAAATAAGTATCCTCGTGGCGAATAATACTTCATGCTATTAATTCATGACTTTATAAGAATGTGTTGGGTTAGTTTACTAAAGTATAAATATAAGGCATTTGAAAAATTTAAAATATTCGATGCTATGGTGGAAAATGAATTAGAATTAAAAATCAAATGTATTAGATTTAATAGAGGAGGAGAGTTTATATCAGATGAATTTTCAATTTTTGTGAGCAACCTAGCATCAAAAAACTGTATTTTCCATAGCTAAAAGTCCTCAACAAAATGGAGAGGTAGAAAGAATGAACAAAACAATTCAACAAATGGCGTGTGCCATGCTTGATGAGTGAGGAACACATCACACCTTCTGGGGAGAAGCAATACATATAATCATTGATATATTTAACAAAGCCCATGTTCGAGTAAACAATGATAAAACTCCTTATGAACTCTGGTATGAAAAACCTACAATTGTCAAACACTTTAGAATTTTTTGAAGCAAATGTTTTTCAAAGAAAGGTAATGATAATATTGGAAAGTTTGAATCTAGAGCTAATGAAGGAATCCTTCTTAGATACTCTTCCAGAAGTAAAGGCTATAAATGTTTGAATAAGAGGCTCCAAAATATTGTTGAAATTATAGATGTTGTAATTAATGAAGCATCCACAAGTACCAAAAGAGAAGTAAAATTAGAGGATGAAAAACTCCCTAATAAGATCTAGGAAGCTGTAGGAGAAGAAGAAAGAGAAGCATCAAAAGAAGGAAATGAAAATGCAAGTGTGTCAGAAAAGATTTCATCAAGGTATGTTAAAAAAAATCATTCGAATCTCAAATTCTAGGTGATAAAGAAGTTGGAATACAAACTAGAAGAACATTTATTGGATCATCTAGTCACTTAGCCTTACTATCCACAATTGAACCCAAAAATCTAAATCAAGCAAGTAAAGATGAATGTTGGGTTAAGACAATGAATGAAGAACTTGATGAGATAGAAAAGAATCATACATGGGATCTTGTACCAAGGCCTCATAATAAAAATGTAGTTAGGACAAAATGGGTATTTAAAAACAAACTAAATTAAAATGGAGAATTAATCAGGAACAAAGCAAGACTTGTATGCAAAGGCTATGATTAACAAGAAGGTAAAATTTCTGAAGAAACATTTGCACCTGTAGCTATACTTGAAGCCATAAGAATGTTTCTTTCATTTTCTAGATTTCTTAACATCAAGGTATATCAAATGGATGTTAAATATGCATTTTTAAATGGGTACCTAGAAGAAGAAGTTTATATTGAAAAACTTGAAGGATTCATACTTGGTAATCATAAAAATATTGTTTGCAAATTTAAGAAGGCATTATATGGTTTAAAACGGGCTCCTCGTGCATGGTATTACTATCTTGACATGTACCTTCAACAACAAATATTCAAGAAAGGATATGTAGATAACAATCTATATATCAAATATGACAAACACAAACTTTTATTAGTAGTGGTTTATGTTGATGACATCATATTTGAAAGCAATGTTGAATCTATGAGTCAAGGATTTGCTTCAGCCATGCAACCAAAATTTGAAATGTTTTTACTTGGTGAGATAAAATACTTTCTTAGTCTTCATGTTCATCAAACTAAGGACGGTATATTCCTTTCTCAAATTAAGTATCTCAAGTAGATTATGAAGAAATATGGACTAGAAGACTGCAAATCTGTATGCACACCAATGGTAACAAGATGAAATATCATCCACTCCCCTACTGTTAATCAACCCAAATACAGATCTATGATTGGCAACTTGATTTATATTACTAGTACAAGACCAAACATTATACATGCAGTTGGAATATTTGGATGATTCCAAGAAAATCCTAAGGAAACACATCTCAAAGAAGTCAAGAAGATATTCAAGTATATGCAAGTTGTTATCATTTTGTATTTTTGAGGTTGTGGGAGTAAATAAATTGGACAACATGAAACCACTTTTGAAGCTAGGATCTAGCCCTACCAGCTTCAGAGAGGGATCTCTCTTTATGATTTAGCTTGGTTTTTAAGTTGATTTTAGGCTAGTTATGATTATGCTTGGTTGTTTGTTTGAATTTGTTTGATTGGCTTGGTTGGTTGATATGATCAAATTACTTTCTTTCCATTGGGATATGGAGTCAAATTAAGCTGGATGCTGCACCAAATGTTTAAAGAGTAATCATAGGGCAAGCTAGTTACATTTACTAGACCTTTTAAATTGAATTATGAAGTGGAGAAAAAGTGTGTTTCAGTAGTGATTGAAAAGCATTTAAGAAATTCTCAATCAAACTTCAAAATAAAACATACAGGTTGTAAAAGTATTCCAAATAAGGTGCTCAATAACATAACTTATTTTTCACATCTCCTGTTTTACAATTACATTTCAGATGATAAATATACAGATAATAACAGTTACAATAAGACAAACATCACCAGTAAATCGCAACACAAGAATTTTGTGAAAAGTATTTGTATTATTGATCAGTCCATTTGAGCTCAATGAACAACTTTACATTGGACAATAGATTTCTTTGTACAAACCCCAACATCTATTACTTCAAATTATGAAGTATTTATACAAATTCTAAACTAGCATATCTCGATAAAAATCTCAAGATCTTCTTACAAATATCCTAAACTGTTTTACATAAATAGAAATGAAATGTAGGAAATTCAAAACTAATGTATCTACTTGGCAATATCATTATGGATTTCTGTTGACAAAGAAGAGAAATTCGAATTTTATTGCAACTCTTAGTTGATGAGGTGGCTAACTGTCTTTGAGCATTTTCCTCCCAAAACTTTGGAAAATAGAGTCCAGTCATCCCTTTGTATATCTCAATAAAAGATATCTATGTAAAAAGTGAGAGAGGTTATTGTACTTTAGAATATAAGGAACACAAACCTCCTCCAGTTTCTCAAGAGTCATCTCTGATTGGCCAAAATATGTTCTGAAAAAGTATGACTAAACAGGAAAATTTGGGAAAATATGTCTACACAGATTCATATGTATATCCAAAACCATAATAATTGTTAGAAACATGAGAGAGGTTTGTGTACATGAAGATGTTTAAAGAAAAAACCTCTTTCAGTTTTTGAAAATTCGTCCTCATTGGTTTGGAAACCATGTTTGAAATCAATGTCGTGTATAGGAAAAATCATAGTTTCAACTGATCATGAGAAAAATGAATGACATGGATGCAGGAGGTGACATGGTAGTCAGGGAATGGAGGGTAACATAACCAGGAGTGCATGGGAAATATGGTGGGAAAGGAGAGTGGTAAGCATGAAGGTAAGTAGTTTTCGGAGGGGGGTCGGAGTGGTAGGTGGTATCATGAGGGGGGGGGTGCGAAACATAGAGGGGAAGACATGTAGCATGGGATAGGTGGGGTAAAATTGCCTTTTTGGACCCCCCTTGGTGGTAAATATAGGATGGAGAAGGTGGGATGAAAATTATTGCGAGCCGTTGATCTATGGAGAGAGAGGATCAAGGAGCAGGAAAGCTGCAACTATTTAACCCCATGTGACAAAATCCCTTTTTGTCATTTTCAACCTTACAATAAAATAAAACTATAGAACCAAGGGATTTATTATAGTTTTATTTAAGCACATTTAAAATATGTGATTAGTTTAATCTAAACCTACTTAATTATCCTCTAATGTTGCATTTCATCTTGCAAGCATATTTTTTGATTTTTCTTAAGGTTTTGACCTTTTTTGGAAATAATTTACAATATGGAATATTATTTACAACATCTGAAATATAATAATCACCATCAAGTGACCCTATAATAATTATAGGACCCTAATAGTGGCTCTAGCTAGGGATGGCACTTCTTAGTGAAATGTTAAGAACACCGTAGACTAGTAGCCTTATCCCTTGGGTTGATCCCAAATCTGCAAGATGCTCTGCCATAAAATCTCTATGATTGAAAATCTCAAACTGAAATCAAACCTTTTATGCAAACTAAAACTAGAAAGAATGCTTGGAAAAATGCTCAAAGTACTGAGCTTATTTGCACACTGCTACCTACCCTACACTGCTGAAAATCATGCTGACTCAAATAATACGAAAATGCCAATGAAGCCAGTCAAGTAGTTGCTGAAACAAGTGGACTGATTGACTGCCAGTTAGTAAAAACAAATGGATATCTTGACTTTTTGTCCCCAAAATCAAGGCTGGAATATGTAATGGCAAATGTAGATGGACTTGTACTTATAATGAAACATGGTTGAACACTTAAGCTAAAAAGAACCTCCATGTAGTCTTCGACAGGATCAATAAAGGCATGATGAACTAGTTTACCTTGCAGGCCTCAGATCAGTAGATCATGGATGATCTCATCTATTGTATCCTCAAGGTTAAACCCTGATTCCAACTCTTCAGTTTCAATCTCGTATTCTAAAACAAAATTTGATCAATCTACAAATCAAAAGGAAATAGAATCTCCTCTTATTTTGGAGAAGGAATATTTTACAAGAATTTTTTAGGATCTTGGAAACTATAGGACTGAATCTAAAGATCCAAAAGTTCAATATCCTTCTCAAATATTTCAGCAACTAACAAGAAAATAAATTTTACCTTCAAAAGGATATTTTCTCAATTTCAAATGATGAAACATGGCCGTTAAAAAAGCTTCATCAATTTGAAATTCTAATAACTCATTCCTGATTCCTTTTAAAACTTCACAAGATAGAAGATTTGCCACATACCCTGTCATCTTGTTTAGCAAGAAATCTTATCAACGTGTAGTGGAGTTGCCATGAATGCTCTAAAATATGGATTCTTTGACATCAGAGTCACCTTGAAAACTTTGAAGCTCTAGATACTTTGAACATGGAGTCGCCAGGTGAATAATCTAGCCTTTTTGTGTTTGATCACTATTCACCATTAGCAATCATATTTGGAACTTGATACCATTTTCTGAGGAAGATAAAATGTCCTTTCCAAGTATGGTTGCCACTATGTTATCATTCTTTATTTTTTGAGGTTGTGGGAGTAAATACATTGGACAACATCAAAACACTTTTGAAGTTGGGATCTAGCCCCGCCAGCTTCAGAGAGGGATCTCTCTTTATGATTTAGCTTGGTTTTAGGCTAGTTATGATTATGCTTGGTTGTTTGTTTGAATTTTTTTGATTGTTTTGGTTGGTTGATTTGATCAAATTACTTTCTTTCCATTGGGCTATGGAGTCAAATTAAGATGGATGCTGCACCAAATGTTTAAAAGAGTAATCACAGGGCAAGCTAGTTACATTTACTAGATCTTTTAAATTGAATTATGAAGTGGAGAAAAAGTGTGTTTCAGTAGTGATTGAAAAGAATTTAAGAATTTTTCAATCTAACTTCAGAAGAAAACACACAGATTGTAAAAACAATCCAAATAAGGTGCTCAATAACATATCTTATTTTTCACATCTCCTGTTTTACAATTAGATTTCAGATGATAAACATACATAGAATAATAGTGGAAACACCAATCACAATAAGAAAAACATTGCTATTAAATTGCAACACAAGAATCCTGTGAAAAGTATTTTTATTATTAATCAGTCCATTTGAGCTCAATGAATAAATTTAAATTGGACAATATATTTCTTTGTACAAACCCCAACAATTATATTTATGTAAAAATTGAGAGAGGTTATTGTACTTTGGCATATTATAAAAACAAACCTCATCCAGTTTCACAATTATAATCTCTGATTGGCCAGAATCTGTTCTACAAAAGTATGGCTAAACAGGAAAATTTGGGAAAATATGTCTGCAAAGATTCATCTGTATATCCCAAACCATAATAGCTTTTAGAAAAATGAGAGAGGATTTTTTACATGCGGATGTTGGAAAAAAATACCTCTTTCAGTTTCTGAAAATTCGTCCTCATTGGTTTGGAAACCATGTTTGAAATCAATGTGGCATATGGGAAAAAGCATAGTTTCAACTAATCATGAGATAGATGAATGATGTGGATGTGGGAGGTGACATGGCAGTTGGGGAATGGAGGGTAACATAACCAGGAGTGTGTGGGAAATATGGTGAGAAAGGAGAGTGGTAAGCAGGAAGGTAAGCAATTTTTGGAGGGGGTCAGAGTGGTAGGCAGTATCATGAGGGAGGGGGGGGTGGTGCGAAAAGTAGAGGGGAAGAATGGTAGCATGGGACCAGCGAGATAAGACCTTATTTTCAGACCCCCCCTGGCGGTAAAGATAGGATGGAGAAAGGGGGCCGAAAAGGACTGTGAGCAGCTGATTTATGGAGCGAGAGGATCAAGGAGCGGGAACGCTGCAACTATTTAACCCCATGTGACGAAATCCCTTTTTTTCGTTTTCAACCTTACAATAAAATCAAACTATAGAACCAAGTCCTTTATTACAATTTTATTAATCATATTTAAATGATGTGATTAATTTAATCTAAACTTACTTAATTATCCTCTAATGTTGCATTTTGTCTTGTAAGCATATTTTTTGATTTTTCTTAAGGTTTTGACCTTTTTTTGGAAATAATTTACAATATGGAATATTATTTACACCATCTGAAATATAGTAATCACCGTCAAGTTACCTTATAATAATTATAGAACCCTAACACAAGGAACTCAAGATCTTGGACTATGGTATCCAAAAAACAGATTTTTCACTTCATGCTTACACAAATGCAGATTGGGTAGGTAATGTTGATGATAACAAAAGTACTAGTGGAGGAGCATTTTATTTAGGACCTCACTTAGTTTCTTGTTTTAGTAAGAAACAATGTTGTATTGATTTATCAGCTGCTGAAGCATAATATGTTGTTGTTGTTGCTTGTTGTATTCAACTTCTATGGATGATCCAAACATTACAAGACATTCGAGTCACTTTTCCTTAAATTGCACCTATTCTTTGTGACAACACTAGTGCCATAAGTATCTCTAAAAATCATGTCATGCATTCAAATACTAAGCACATCCCAATCAAATACCATTTTCTTAGAGAGCAAGTCTATGAATGAAAATTCAAGTTGGAATATATTCCTTCAAAGGAGCAAGTTGCATATTTCTTCACCAAGCCTCTTCCACATGATTCCTTTGAGTATATAAGACAAAAGTTAGGAATGATTATTGCCTCTTCACTCTGCTAATTGTTCTAACATAATAGGAAAACACATGTCTTGTTCAAGGGGAGCTATGGCTATGAAAAATCAACATTTTACATTTTGTATGTGTTTCTCATGAAGGACAGTCGCATGTATACATGGTTTCATGGTTTTTGGCTTAGTTAGTTGTATATGGTTTCCTGAGATGATAAAGAAGTGGCACAAATTCAGGGGGAGATTCTCATGTGTTTCCATCAGTTAATTATTGGCTTTCTAGTTCTAACATTGATACATTGCAGTTTGTTAATGATACCCATATGCTTCTTAAGAATGGTGTTGGTTCATGACGAGTTTATGAGTTATTGCAAAATATTATATTATTTCTACAGTTGAAATGGTTCCTTGGTGCATTTTCTAATTGATGAGATGGATATAATGTGATCTAAATTGATGGTGAAGAGTTGGCACATGTTCAGGGGGGAGCATCTTCTATGATTCTAATAGTTCATTGTTGGCATTATGGTCTTCTTGAGTACTCCTTGTAGCATTATGGTGTCTATGACGTGTTCATGATTATTACTACTATCATAAGTCTTATTCATGGCTAAAATTATATGCGTTGTTGTCACTATGTCATGGGTTATCAATGATGCTTGGGTTGCACATGGTGAAGTTATGGCTGGCGCCTTATTATTGATGCTATATCTTAATGCACTTGATGAGGAGGATACATATTATATTGATGCTACATTGTCTTATCTGCTTGATTGCTTCTTGATGATGATGATGTTCATGCTGCTATTATTTATGTTGTTGTTGTTAGATGATTATGTTGCAAATGTCTATTTGAAGCATGGTGGTTGTTGATGAGTATCATGGATTTGATACAAAAGACACTTCGTTGTTGAAATCCTAATATGTCTTTTTATGTAAAGGTCATGAAAAGATCCATGTTGTAATCATTGTAAAATTATGTCATGTATGGGCTATTAGGATCAAGTCATGCTATGTATGGAATCCTGTTATTTTGGGTGATTGATGTAAAATTTTGGTCAAATGTGTAATCCATGTATGTTGGGTGACTGATCATAGAATCACTGGTATAGGAGAGGTCATAATGTCTTGTAATTTTGTTACATATCTTTATAAGGTCTAGCATATCCTCAGGGAGATCATGGTCAATATGCATATTTCATGATTCATATCAACAAATCAAACTTATATTGATGAGCGCTGCAAGGGAAAATACTTCATTGAGACTGGTTCCAACCTTTTCCCTTGACGTCAAAGGGGGAGAGAAGACTTGGTGTTTGTGGTTTTTGAACACCAAAGTGGTTTCCATCAATTCCAAATTGAGAGATTGTTGGCATTATGGCTAATGTGTTTTCCTTGATGGAAACCTACTTGAAAAATATGTCCTTGATGTCAACCTAATTATAATATGATGGTTATGGAACTAATCCAGACAATAGGAATATTGGTACATATATTACAAAGGATATGGAAGAGATTTGGAAACTCAGTCTTAGGATGCAGGAAAAATGTGAAGTTTGAGAAGTATATGCGTTTCTTGTGAATAAGAGTCACATACATACACAATATCCATGAAAAAAAGTTGTGTACATAATTCGAACCATGGAAAATCGGATACCATGGGCCATTACAATGGTAATTTCCCACAGTATTATGTGGACAATGTCTATTTGATCCTATCAAGTGAATACCATCAACATTACCAAAGGATTTTCCTGTGGTATTGGAAAAGGAGAAAACTATATCCAGAGCTGGAGATCAAGGAGTTAAGTGTGAAATGAAATAAATTATTCATGTTTGATCTTATCTGAAACATGTATGCACTAGGGATAAAGGAGAAGACTCATATATGATATATTTGAAAGTGTATTGAAGACTAATGGATATACTTGCTAATCTATTTATATGTGTTAGATCTGTAGCTATGGTGATGGTATGTCTGAATGTGTTTCAAATGATATGTGACTTTAATAGTATGTGCACCGAGATATGGGTTTGACATATGTTGTGATTTGCAACGATGTTTTAATTTAGCATTTTAAGATCTGTACATAGGTTTTATTTAGTATTGTTGCATATATACATGGATATGGTTTAGTATTGTTGCGTATAAATTCTATGATAATTTATTCAGTATATTTCAATTTATACATGGGTGTCATACACGATGATCATGTACATACATGGATATATTTTATGGAAGTCACGATATTTTCTAGGGTTTACAATTGTTTCTTGGTGATAATGGTTGATGAATTTTGTTTTATTTGTTGTTTTTCATCAATGATGTCTTGATCATAATGTTCTATATTTGGCAATGTGGATTAGAATATTGGTTAGTGATGATGCTACAAATTTGTGACACTAGTATATCTGTGCTTAGTTGCTATTGTGGCTCAGTATGTCAGTTATTTGTTGGGTGATGCATTGATTCAGTTTTAGTATTTAGTGATTTGAGATCTGTACGCATGTTTTATTGTAGAAGAAACATGTATATATGTAGGCTTGCTTCAGAACAATCACGTATATATTCTGAAGTCAATTTGACCAGGGTTTATAATGACTGCACATTGTTTCTGTGATGACTATCTAGTATCCAATAGTGTGATTAGTCAATAAATGGTTGAATGGTTGATGTGTGACAATATTATTTAGTATTGCATTGATTTGATATGGTTGCATTGGTTGAGATTCAATTCAGTGATTGGTTTTCTTCAATATTTAATGGCTTTATGTTTCAACGATTTAGTTGGTTTACAGTGCTTCAATGATTCAAATTTTGTGATTCAGTATTATGGTTTGGGCTTATTATTGGTATGGGTCTAGCGTGAAAATTTTATGAAAGGTGTCTTGCATGTTTTGATGATTGATTGGAAAGTGGATCTAGTATGAAATATTGTGAAACATGGTCCATGAAGTA
Source organism: Pinus taeda (assembly GCA_000404065.3). NCBI lineage: Eukaryota > Viridiplantae > Streptophyta > Pinopsida > Pinales > Pinaceae > Pinus > Pinus taeda. Next base: position 36,361 of record APFE031516470.1, on the reverse strand, counting down.
TTGAGGGTTACAACCTTCAGTGAGGGAGTAGGATCTCCCTTCCGGTAGGATTCAATAAATGAGATCAGGGGGTCAGTGGGTGCTGGAAAATGAGTGGAGGTTGTAGCCTCCTACAGGTGGGTTCCTAAGTCTTGGTAAGAGTTTGTGCCATTACAAATGTAATTGATTTTTTTCTTTATATAATAAGAAATAAGACAAAGACGATAAAAACAATGGTTTTCTCTCACATTAGGTTTCCACCTAAAATATTGGCGTTCATATGTGTTGATGTGTTTCTTATGTGCTACGATTTATCTATTATTTATTTACTACATATTAAATATCTAATGAACTAATAATGCAACAACTAAGTCAAACATTTTATGGAAGTTATGAAAAATTAAGTAATTTGGATATACACGGTTTGCATTCATTAAAGTCACATACACACATGGGTTGTATGAATAACAATAGTGTACATAATTCTGAATGAGAAATTGAAAGTTAAAGAAAATTAGAAATAGGGTTTCACCCCCCTAGTGTTTTTCCTAACAGTTTCTTGGCCGAACGACTCACACATGGGTGATGGGGTTGTACAGATAGATGGAACTTCATGGGATGGGTGGGACAACATCTATGATTTCACCTAATAGCACTCCCACCGTGACTTAGGCTAGAAGGTGTTGGGATACATTCTCCTTGAAGATCAGGATGCCATGGGGGCAAGGCACAGATTGGGTCACTCACAAATATTTTACTAGGGTGCGCGCATCAAGGAAGATTTCTTGATCCTCAAAACCATTTATCTCACTATAGAGGGTAGCATAGGAGAGGAAGGTGGTCTCCTTTGTCACACTTAGTTTTTCCCCTTGTAGTCATGGGATGCTTGAAGGGAAAGTGGCATGTGATCCTTGGAAATTCAAGGGAATTTAATGAAGAGCACAACCAACTTGGCACCATTGGAATCAAGAAGAAACCAATAGGCATGGAATCCTTGGAACCTTGAGAGGAACTTCTTGAAGGGAACAAATGATTTGGTACCCTTGGCATCAAGAAGAAACTGCTGAAATATAATTAATATATGATAATCATACTAATTCACAAAATGTAGTAAGTGAGTTTGTAGAACCAAATTGATTAAATCAAGAGTAAAACTTGGGGTAAATGGAGAATAGGAAAAAGTAAAAATATTGGACTATTTGAGTAACTCTACCCTTCCCACGTTTGGAAAATCTTAGGTAAATAATGTGCATATAAAGTAACCCCTGAGAATGTAAGCGTTTGATAAGAAAAAAGGGGAAATGGACATAGAGTTAATTAAAAACATTAATCCTAGAATAATTTAACCTCATTAAGAAAAGAGGGAGGTGAACAAAAATAAAAAATAATAATTTAAATTAGAGAAATTTATTTTCACGAGAGAACCTCCATGTGGCAAGAGCCAACACGAGGATCTCCTTCTAAGAGTCAAGTTAAGATAGACTAGCGGGTAGTTGGGGAACCAAATCTAAGACTTACGAATTTACTTTAGTAATGATCACAAATTGAGGAGTATAAAATGGGGATCAAGAGACAAGTAGGAGAAGAAATAGGGAGTCATGTTGGGGTGAGGGAAAATGTTATTTTTAATAAAAATTAAAGTAAATAAAATAGGAGAGATTTGGTGGGAGGCTAACACATGGATAGGTGAATAAAAAAACTTTTATATTAATAAAAATAATTAATTTGTGCATAAAGAGACAATTTTCACCTATGAGGCATCCTATAAAAGAAGGACTAAGCTATTGGAAGAGGGGACCTTTTCCCTATTGTTGGATGGATTACATAATTCTATTGTGAGTGGCTATTAAGCATGTAGTGAGTTTGGTGAGGTGGAGGTAATTAGAGAGGGAACTCTTGAGCTAAGAGTGCTCTCCTCCATCGGCTAGTATTCTTTCTCTACTTTACAACCCCATTACAACTCGAGCATCCATGGGGAAGAAGAGTACCCAAGAAGTAGGTTGGGAGGTCAACTGGCGAGTCAACAACATTTGGTTGGGATGAAACATCCTTCACACGTGTACACAAACAAAAATAAGGGAGTGCAAGAAATAACAAATCCGAGATCGAATCTCTAACCTTGGTGAACAATACCTCATGTTTCCATTAAGTTCTATCACATGTTTATTGATGTGTATAGTTATCATAATGTAAAAGTAAAGGATATCACATTCAGTTGTAATTTTTAACTATGGATGAATGATTCTAAAAAAATTCTTTATATTGCATCATTATTTGTATTATAGTAACTTAGATCTTACCTCTTATTTCATTAATAAAAATGTGAGTATGATTATTGCATCCAATAACTTGATGGTATTATCTATGCTTGGTTTTAAAGAGAAAAAAAAATATTTTTATTAGTGCATATAATTAAAATTAGCGTCATAGGGATGATCCCTACAACTGTCACTCTTTGTTAAAATTCTCTTGAATATTCTGTTGTATCATTGTTTTCCTTCATGATTAAATATTGAAAATGAACCAACATCTTCTCTATTTGCTAGGTGTTGATACCTTTAGTTAATATAAAATTATAAGGGTTTTGATATTTTATACTTAGGATAGCCTATCCATAGATCCTCTCCATGTTTCACTTTGTTTCCTCTTCTCACTTTCCGTGCTAGTCGCTTACCTAGTAAAGGAAAAGATCACTAATGAAATCATTGATGCTCAAATAAGACTCCCCTTTCAAATCCAATGTTATCTATTTAGTTTTCATCTTATCCCATAATCTCTCATTTTTATTGTTCTCCACAATTTGCTAGAATTTGGCCTAAAAGATGGAGGTTATTTAAACCTTATCCTCCAACATAGTTTGGTTTTTCTAGTTTCCTCCATTTGATTAGAGAAATCCCTTTTTTGTATTTTTTCTAATTCAAAGGATGTTGAAGCATTTTCTTTTAATTTTTTTAGATTGAGAAGCAATATATATGTAACAAGTGCTTAGTTTTTATTGGATTAGTTTTAGATAGAGTTAAGTTAGGGTCTATAGTTTTTATTTTCCTTTTTTTCTAAATAGTTTTTTGTTGGAAAATCCCTAGATTTACTAGGTTCTAAAATGATTTTACCAAACAACCTTGGAGAATATAGTTTGGACTTACATTTTTTTTTGAAGTGCCATCTAAAAAAAGACATAAACATTGGTAGTTTTTGGAGCATAACATTGCAGTGCATTTTTTGAGGCCTTACCATGCATTTTATATGATAGCAACACAAAGGTTGATGATCCAATTTAGTGTCCTAATATTCTTTCCAATGAGCTAAAGAAAATGAGCTTGCTAATACTTTTTTTTTAGCATTGTGGATTCATAAAGCTTAATATTCGTGATTATATTTAATCATGCTAGGTTTATAATTCCTACATTTTAAGGTGTATGATTCTTAGGTTTTGTTGGATTTATTATTAACTGTAGTTCAACTCTTGTTATGTATTTTACGCCAATGAACATAGTGGATACATATTTTCTCTCAGAGACAAGTTACCATCATTCTGGTTATTTTGAATCACTGTGGATATCATAATGTTCACCATTTGATTTATAAATGGAAGTTGAAATTTATTGTAATACTATGCCTTCAACACTAAAATTTTGTTATCTATATGATAATGCATGTTCCCTTATTTTGTTCTCAATCTAATATGGATTATTGCATTGGTGATTTGTTATTTTTCCATGCATGTCCCAAATAAGGTCATTACATATGGAGTGGGGCTTCAAACTAAGCCATCCTAGTAAATATTCCCTTGTTGATCCAAGCAACCTACCATGGTGGACAAAATAAAGCAAGATGATCATGAATCGATTGTATTAAGGTAATGCACCAGGTAGCCTTCAAGTTACAAAGGAACAAGATAATAGAGAATTTTTTCTAGATCATTTGATGATTCCCACTATTCATAAGGGCATGTTTGATAAAAATTTATTTCAAAGAAATGACATCCTTCAAGTTACAAGTTAATTTTTATATCCATCTATTTGAAGGGATGGTACAGGAAAATTATTTCAAGAGACGTTGACTATCAGGCTTTGATGTATGAGCTACTGAAATAATTTGATGGGAAAGTGTTTTTTTTTCTAGACAAACTTTTTTGAATAATGGGGATACGTAATTTCTTATAGATATATGGACCATTTTGTTCAAGTCCTTTGACAATTCCCACCAGCGACAAAGTCACCTTTGACAAACATTTATTTTGGAGGAATGACACATTTCAAGGTACAAGTAAATTTTGATATCCCTAAATTTGAAGGAAAGATAGAGGTAGATGCTTTGGAGACAAATTGGCTATTAGGCATTGGTTTATGAGCCACTTAAACTTTGGTGGGAAAATGTTATGCTTGCTAGAAATATATTTTGAGTCTCGGAGAACCATATTTACATATATGCTTTCTTCACAACGTAGATATATAAATCACATTTTAACTTAAAGCAAAGTATATAGAAAAAATATCCCCTTTGATTTGCATAGAAAGTAATGTGCATTCTGATTTATTCCTCTATCACATTAAAGTTTTTTTTTAGATATGTCCTCCAATGATGAGAAATTGATTTGTAGTAAATTGGTGGGAATGGAAATTTTATTTCAATAGAAGATTGAAATGATGAAAATTCATGGAAGGAAGAGAGTAGTCATGATTAAGTTTTTGCATCCAATTTACAATGGATATATTCATAATTGTAACATATGCCTCAGAAGCTCTAAAGGACAAAATGAAATTGTTTTTATTTTTAAAGAAATGGATATGAGCTTTTTCTTAAAAAGAAAACTGGGATCTAGCCTAGAACCATTACATTTCTTTATAGTTTCCAATTTCCCTTGCAGTTTTGAGATTAAGCATGAAGACTCAATCCAAACCCTCAAGCAAGAACTCCATAATATAAAAATATTATTCCATTTCCAACTAAATATTTTTCAAAATACCCCCAAGATCCAAATACATTTGCTTTCCATTTCTTACTTCTTATTGATTTGGCTTTAACTGACTTCTCATTTTCCTTGGTGAGATATTTTTTTCTCTCTTTTCCCAACTTGAATCCAACCCGTGTTTTCTGATGGAACTGTGGAGGTTATCTTCTACGAGTTATCAATTTTTTCATATGCCAGATCAACCTAAGAAATTGCATTTCGAGTCTTGTTTCATGAGAGTTCAATTCAGGTTCCAAAAATCACAAGAGTTTGTTGGGCTTGGTCCTCTAATTCTGAATTCGGGGAGTCCTCTTTGACATGCATTTCTTCCTGATTGTCTTTTCCTTCCTTCGGTGGATTCTTTTTAACATGCACTTCTTCTTGAATTTCTTTTTCTTCCTCCTTTTCTTAGGTCTCTTCTTCCTTTTATACAATGTTGTTTGATCTGAGCACCTTCCCACCATTTGGGCCTCTTCCTATTTTTATGGACTATTATTTTGCAATTGCTTAGGGAAATTCTTGATTACATGGCATGTTTCATAACACGTTCAACATCAAAATGAAACATTTTCATAGTCAAGCTTTTAAACCCATACATAATTTGGAGTCGTTAGGTTTATCTCGATAGGAAAAACTTTATTAAAATCCATCTCCATACATATTCGAGTATATTTCTTGAGGAAATGCTCAGTTTCTGAACTATAGCAATATAATTTCCCTATTGCATTTCCAATAGAAGTTAACAAAGAATATTCCAAAGATGCAGGGGAAGGTTTGAGAGCCTTACTCAATTTGGATTCGAGGAGATTGTTTCCATAACTAGATCAAAAGTAGGAGACTAGGGTTGCATGAAGAGACCAACACTTCCCAAAACCAGGGCCCATAAGCCCAAATAATCTTATTATCCTCAAGATTATTAAAACAACAACAAAAAAACCCCGATCCAAAGGGTAAATATTCAGATCATCAAATAATAGAGGTTTTGATGAATCAGAAATCCACTTATGGAGATAATTCAACTACAACCAAAACCCATTAAATCTACAGACCAAACCTTGTTTAGAAAAAAAAATTCACATCTAGAGGCTTTATCCCACAAGGGAACATCAAAAGCACGTGCTTCTTAAATTGTCGGAAGAATGGATCAGGATTTCAACATGGCATTGCAAGAAACCTTGACTTAAACTACTTGAGAAAAAGAGCTTGCATAACCACTTTCCATTCCATCCAGAGTTATTGTCTTCTGTGCTAAATCATGGAGATTTTCTATTATTCGGGTTGCAAGAGACACACTGTGGAAGTATACGGGGACATCTACGCAATCAGAGTAAGGATGAACTAGTTAGGGCAAAACCCTAGCTTCCACGGGAGTCTTCAGAGCTTCGTCCATAGTAGGACACAAACATCCTTTAGTTTGTTTTTTATTATTATCAAATTTTGTATTTTTTAATATGTTTATATATCTTATAATTAATTACTTGAATTTATCTATAAATTATAGAGAAGAGGTTTGCCGATAAAATATTATTTAAATAATTAGAACTAGGAATGCTAACCAACAATAACACTTGATGCAACTATTTTCATTCTCCCATGCCAAGCTTATCCCCACAATAATTATTCCAATGCTTGAGAGGAGTGTTTTTGATTAATTAAGTTTGGCATATTTCCTTAGTGATTAGTATGGTGCAAAAATGTTCAATTGGAATTGATCAGAGCTTTTGGAAATGTTTTCAAATTTCATTATTGTAAAATTAGAATATTCATGTTTTGAAATTATATACATATTGCATGTTCTTTTATTTATTTTTTAAAGTTAGTGATGAAAAGAATGACTCATAGAACACCACACGGAAACTTGAAGAAAATAAAAATAATAAACAGTTGATAGAATATTGCTAATTAAACAAGAACTGGTAACAAGTTTTAAATGCAATATGATGTATTTATTTGAACATTAATCAAAATAATAAATAATAACCTCAAAATTTGCACAATTAATCGCATCAATATTTAATTTTTCCTTCTTTTAAACCTTTTTTATCGGGAAATCGACAGGCTTACTAGGTTCTCTCAAGTTTTTTTACCAAACAACCTTGGAAAATTGGAAAATTTAGTTTGGACTTTAAAAATGATCCAAGTGGCCATCCAAAGGCATTTCGAAAATAATTTATACAATGGTAGTTTTTGGGTGATGATATTTTAGTGCATTTTTAAAGGCCTTATTATATGTTTTTGGGTAGAGACATAAAAAGATTTATGATTCAATTGAATGTGCTCATTATTCTTTCCAATGAGTTAAATAAGTTGAGTTCATCAAACAAAAAGTTAGGATCTTGTGAAAATCCTTATTTTGTTTCGGATATCATAGATTTCTCAGTGTAAAATTCTTTCTTAGTTTTACTCAGGTTAGGATTAAGGTTATTTTTTTCTATGGTTTATAATTCTTATGTTTATTGTTTTCAAAATAAGTGTAGTTTCAATTTAGGTTATGGATTTTTATTCTCATGAATGTAGCAATAACATCTTTCTTTCAGAGATAAACTACTACCATTCTAGTTACTTTGTGTTGTTATGTATATCACAATTATTTTCACCATTTGATTTGGATTTTATTGTAATACAATACTTTCAATATTCAATTTGGCTTCTCTACAATATTGCACATTTATTTTATTTTATTATCAATTCCCTACGAATTAGTGGTATTAAACGAATTTGCACTATGTTGTTTTTTTGTGGATGTCCCTAATGAGGTCAAGGTATAGGGAGATGGGCTTTGAGTTAAATGAACCTAGTGAAGACTCCATCACCATCACTAGTAACTTTCCATGATGGAAAAAGTAAAAAGGATGACGATTTAAGAGACCATATCAAGATGTTGCTCTAGAAAGCTCATGAGTGATAAAGGAACAAAAGATGAACCATTTCATACAAGTTCTTTGATGACTTCCACTAGCAAAAATGACAACTTTAATAAATAATATATTGGAAATTTACATCTTTCAAAGTACAAATTAATTTTGATATCTTTATATTGAGAAAAAAGATAGAAGTAAATGCTTTAAAGATAACTCGATTATTGAGTTGATTTATGAGCCATCACATATGATTTTTTTGTTTGAAAACTATTATACTGATTAGAAACGTTTTTCTAATTCATTGAGAAAAGTTTTTCTAATTCATTAAGAATGTTTTTCTTATAATTCATTGAGAATGTTTTTCTTATAAATACCTGCTCGATATACAACATTTACATGCCAATCTTCATATTATATTTAGAGCAAATTATTAGCCAAAAAATCCCCTTTAATCTATAGGATATCAATGAGCATGCTATTTTTTTTCGCCAACAAATTAAAATATTTCTAAATAATTGTTGGCTTGAGGGGGCCTGACCCAGGTTCAACGTTATTTAGCCAAACAAATCCCTACACTACTAGCCCTTTCGGCATCAACCCGCGGAAATCGGACCGAAGTCTCACCCAAAGCAGTATGGGAGGATGCTGGAACCAAGTTTCCGCACCCTGAGATGGCTGTGATGTTGTTGATATCTTCTATCCCTGCCTTCACGTGGGTGATCTCGCTCTAGGGATTGTAAGACAAACCCTCTATCCCGGTTTTCAATACCTTCGTGAAAGTATGCGATCGACCTTCGCGCAACTCTAACCTGGGGCTCAGGTACTTTCATGCTGCTATGGCAGCGCGTCGTGCAGATTCCTCACTTATGCTAAGTGATTTGCTTATTTTGTCAAATACTTAAGTTTATCACTGCGTAATCAGACATTTGTAATTGCGTTTAATTATTCAATGTAAATGTATTCATTTGCACAACATAGAAGCATAACAAAGGGAATTCATACACAAAATATCGAAACCCATCAACAGAACAAATACACAGAAATTGTATAATAACTTGTTTTATTAATATCTTCCAAGTGTTATAGACTCTGTTCACCCTGCGCACACAGCTACAGGGGTCTGCGCACTCAATTACAGACTTCTACCCTAGGTCTCTGCGCACTCAGCTGCAAAGCCTCTACCTACACTACGACCTAAGACTTAGATTTCATTCTCTAAAGTTATGACTCTCTTACTTCTTCCATCCTTCTAACTACTTAAAGCTTAGCTCTTCTTATACAATCCCATGGTCCGTGGACCATGGGTAGATCTCTTACATCCAACTTTACTTTACAAAACGAAGGGCGGACTACCCTTTGTGACACATACCTTCATGCTCCACGACCACAAAATGCAGAGTCTTTAAAATAATATTACAAAAACTTGACTTAAACATGGGCTTTTAGCCCCAAAACTTCCCTTGGGGGATCCCAGTCCCAACAGGCCCCCAACACAAACATCGTGACTCACCCTCGAGTCACTCGGTAGGCGCAGAGATCTTTGTCTGAAGCCCATCTAACTCGACCCTGATGACCACAACTTCGGCTGTGCACTGAACTGCTGCTTGCTTCACATCTTCGACTGCATTCTCAGTTACTTCCCCTGTGCTGTCAGCCTGAAGCTGTTGTTGTGCTCGCAAGTCGCAAGCTTGCCTTCAATGTTTCCGGTCACTACATAAGCTTCCTCCAGCCAGGGCTTTAGTCGTGCCTTCAGCATTGCTTCCTTGTGCAGCTTTGCGTCCACCTGTTCCTTTAGTTGCTTGGCTTCCTACAACTTGGCTAACCTCTGTGTCAGTGCGACGGTTCGCGCTGTGCCCTTAACATCGTCATAGCGCTGTTGGATGTTTGGGTACTCCTACAAGCGGGTGAGGACCTCTAATGATTGTTCAAACAACTGGGTGCAGTCTGCTACTGCACTCTCCACTACCACAACTGCCTCTGTGACAGCGACAACCCGTTGTTCCTTTACCTGTGGTGGTGTTGAAGGATGAGCCCTCAACGGGAGCTTTGTAATCTGTAAGTTTAGCTCCAACTGAACCCGCACCATCTCTGTCTGAGTGTCGTGCATCCATGTGGCCAATTTATAGATGTGGACCTCGACTAGTTCCCCCTCTGGAATGGCCAATTCCGAGACCATTCTGTAGGCTTCCTCCATGACCTGTATGATCTTATTTCTTTGGTTGGTTTCCTCGGCCTCGACGATGATGGTAGCATCCCTCTGTAAGGCCATCTTCTCATTGTTGATTTTATGTTCATTGATCACTTGGAGGGCACGGTGCTCGCGGGCCCTCATCTCTACAATTACTCCATCTTACAAGGAGTGGAGTGCTTCACGCAGGAGCGTTGCCAGGTTCAATCCCACTCCCTTCAAGGTGCTGACAGTGGGCTTGTCAGCCTCATTTTCTGTTATCAGTGCTCCATCCGGCAACACTGGCGTATTGGAAGCCTTCGTGCACAACATATCAACAACCTCTGATGTGCTGATAGCCAAGCTGGTAGACACCATACCAACTTGCGATGCACAGGTCTGCAACTCCTGTAGTCCCATATGGATGGCCCCTAGGATGATCTACTGCTACTTTCCAAATTGCTGGAGGGCCTCCATGGTGACATCTCTGACTGTGTCATTGATGTCGTATAAATCTCCCTCCGTTAGTGTGATAGGGTCTAGCGAGGTCCTGGTCGCTTTTGATTTCTTTATGGACCCTCCCTTTTCTAGGTCTCTCAAGTGCTTAATGCGGCTGGACATCTCTTGAGGGTCTGCGTTGTGCTGCTCTGTGTCCTCTTCTTCAGTTTCATGTGGAGGTGACTGCACACCTTTGTCAGAGCCCCACTCTATGCCACCTATGTGTTTTCCTGCCTCCTTCCCTGTCTGTTCTGCCTTGGCCTTCTCTGCGGCCTCCTTCTTCCTTTTTTCGACCAGCTGTGCCATCCTCAGCTTGGCCTCATCCTTATTCTTCTGTACAACGGACTTGCTTCCACCCATCGCCAAGCCTGTGGTGGTGTGCCACTTTGCTGGCCATTTATCTAATACCCCATTAATGGCATCATCTGTGGCTAGGTACGACAAGTCATACCACTTCTGTGCAGGGTCCTTTCATGCCCTGATTGATGTCCGATGGAAATCAGATTTGAATTCGGAATAGCTCTGGAAGTTAGCATATACTGTGGGTGATAATTATGGCTTGTGATCAATAGCCATCTTGATGTTCATTTCCATTAAGATCCTTAAGATCTTACTGTCCCACACACGCTCTGTGTCCTTGGTCTCCCACAACGAAGTGTACTTCGCTGCTTTAGGAAGGTCCGGTGCAACCGAGGGGAATTGGCTCTCTTCTAGTAGTTCCCATGCTACGAGCACAATCGATAGTAAGAGCTATGCATAGTGGAACATCTTTCTTTGCTCTTGTGCTTCATGACAGTTTGTCAGGAACTCGCCACGAAGGTAGTCTGACTAGTTAAATTGGACTCCTTCTACGTATTGCTATGCGAGCACGACGATAGGTGCTGGCACCTCATTGGCGTGACACTTCCGCATCACCTTTCCTGCAAGGATCTGCATTTCCACCTTCATAACGGGGTCGCAGATACTGGAGATTGCATTCTCACGCAACTTCTTCACCAATTTGAACTTCTCTTTCATTGATTTTGCGAGTGCCATCTCACCACCCTTGCCACCAAAGACCATCGCCAGATTTTCACCTGTATACAACAGGTGTGTTATGCGGTGAATCAACATATCCATGATGAGTATTGGCTCCTCCAGCCATAGACACCCATGATGACTAAAACTGTCACGAGGGTGTGGTTATAGTGCAGCATCCAGAGCAGGTTGAGTAATCTTGCCTTCTCTACTCCTGTGAGCCACTTCCATGGCTCTAGTGCAGTCATCCCCATCTTTGTGTCTATGATGCGGCGCATCAATAGTTCGGTTGCCAAGTGCGAGAACTTCTCATGGTCTGCCAAGTACTAGTCTTCGAGCTTCAAAATCGGCACCCGTGCCAAACGCGGACCATCAAAAGTGATCTCATTTGGTAGCAATGGGGTTTGTAGGGGAGTCTTACTTTCATCAATGTCCTTGGGGACCTTGGACTTAGGCTTGGATGGAGGGACATACTCTAGAACTATCTAAGAGGGTCCACACCTTGGGCTTCAACCTCCTCTACTTCCACTCCCACATCTTCATCGTCCATGGTGATGTCTTCGATATCCTCCTTTTCTACCTTTAGGTCTATAGCCTTGCCTTTCTCCTGGGCAGTGGGATTTTTTGGGTTTCGTCTTGATGACGCACACATCGGGATGGCAGAGTGCTTGCCCTTCTTATCTTTCATGGTCTCCTTGGTTGGGATTGGCTTCGGTCTCGGTGTTCTCAGATATTTAGGGACCTCAGCCAGTACTTCGACTACTTCTGGGGCAACTTCTTCGACCTGTTTCTCCATTTCTTATGCCGAATCTTCTACCACTCACTGTGTATTGATAAATTTTTGGGGTGATGAAATAACACTCTCTATCAATACTCACAACGTCTCAGGCAAGTTCGCAAATACAAGAGTCTGTTTGAGAGCTTCGAAAAACTCTGGGTCCATAGGCATCTGAGAGCTCAACAGCTAAATACTTAAAGTGCCAAGTTTTTCTTGCTAGATGGCCACTTGTACTTTATAGGGCAATTTGAATTCAAATCCAACCATTCCCCCCGAAATCGGTTCATTAATGCCGGATTGGTGGCTGATTTTCAAGGATCTAAGCCATAAATTTCGTCTTAAATGCTGGCTTCCCACTCCATTTGGCCTCACTTCTACCGTCTTTTCATGAACAGTGACTTTAACAATCACTTTCCAGCCTACTTGCGCAATTTCTCCCTGGGTAGCACATCTCCCTCCATGCTGTCGCGGACCTAGTGACATGTCCTTACTTCGCACCATCTTCCAACCGCACAACTCCCCAACTTCGGCTGTGTAGTTTATAGTCTTGCGCCTCCTTTTAGCTACTTGGAATGCTAAGATTTTGCTACTTTCATCTAGTCACATGGCTAGACCGCTGGTGTATGGCTTCAAGCAACTGTCATTCACCTTTCCTGGGAAGGGTTCTCCATTTAACTTGACCAGCTGTACTGCTCCTCCGTCGGTAATCTCCTTAATAACATAAGGCCTTAACCAGTGCATCCTGAATTTTCCAGGGAATTTATCAAACTTACTATCATACAACAGAACCAGATCATTTACCTTAAATGTGCGCATCTTGATGTGTCGATCTTGCCATGCCTTTTCACGCTGCTTTTGGACCTGTTGGTGAAATCCAACCAAAAATATTTCTTCTTCGAGCTCATCCTGCTACGCGAGCCTCTTTTCTAGGGCTCCGCGATCTATCATACCTATAAACACTACTATGCACAGACTAGGCACAATGTATTCCATAGGCATTATGGCTTCCACACCATAGAAAATCCTAAAAGGGGTTTGTCCCATCAACTTCTTGCATGTTGTTCGATAAGCCCACAATATTGCAGGTATGCGTAGGTCCCAATCACTTCATTGAGCATTACAAACCTTCGTTAGCATGTTTTCAAGCACTTTGTTAAACGCATCCATTGTCCCATTAGCCTGTGGGTGATAAGGTGTGCTCTTCTGGTGATATACCTGAAATTCCTCCATTAGTGTGCTGATCGTCTCATTCAGGAAGTGCGTACCATGATCACTCATCAAGATCCTTGGACATCCAAATCACGTCAGTACATGCTCAAATAGGAACTCCGTGGCCGTCACGCACGTGCAATCCTTCACTGGCTACGCTTCTGCCCAACGAGTCAAATACTCTGTCGCAGTGATAATGTACCTTGCTCCTATATTCCCTTGTGGCTAAATGGGTCCTACCAAATCTATTGCCCACTTCTCGAAGGGTTGCGATGTCATTTGTGGTTTCAAAGGCATTTCATCCCTCTGCGATGGCCTGCCCATTCTTTGACATAAATCACATGCCTTGCAATATGCTTTTGAATCCTGATGAAGGGTTGGCCGCCACAACCCTACGCATAGAATCTTTTGCGCGGTTTCTCTTCCTGCATAATGTCCTCCCGCAGCGCCCCCGTGAGCGTCCGCAAGGATGATGCTTCGTTCGAACTCAGGTACATACCGTCGCAATATCTCGTCATTGCCCATCTTATATAGATGGCCAGTAATGATAGAAAAATTTGCCGCATGCACCACTAATTCCTTCTTTTTATAGACAAAGTATCCTTCCGGTGCAGTTCCTATTGTTAGGAAGTGTATTATATCCTCAAAATGACCATCTATAAACGCACTACAAATAACCATGCGTCAGACAATCCTTCTTCCAAGTTAGTAGGTTCCTCCCCTGTTTCGATGCACGACAGATGGTCTAGTCTCGCATTCAATCGTCCAGGCTTCACAACAACTTCAAAATCATACTCTTAGAACAATAAGAGCCATCTACAGATTCACCCCCCCAACATAGGCTTATTGACCAGGTAATTTAACGTGGAGTGAGCCGTATACATCTTAAAATGGCCTCCTAGCAAGTAGTGCCAGTGCTTCTAGATCACATACACCATAGATAGCCCCTTGCGTTCAGTGGTAGAATAGTTCTTCTCTGCTTTGGATAATCTACGACTTGTGAATGTGATACGATGGTCCAAGCCTTCTCCACCATCCTGTGTTAGTACTTCCCCCAGCACTATACATGACGCATCGACATGTACATGAAACACTTTCTTCTAGCCCGGGAAGACTAAAATCGGTGTGGTAACCATCTTTATTTCAATATATCCATGCTTTTCTTATGGTCATCGTTCCAACAGAATGTGACATCTTTCTTCAACAATTTTTCCATCATCATGATGATTTGGGCATAGCTTTTGATAAAATTTATGTAATATCTCATATGTCCCAGAGTAGCGCGTAATTGTATCATGCTCCTCAGCGCTTCCAAGTTTAGTATCACCACGATCTTCGCGGGGTCTACCATTGGTCCTTGCCTGCAAACCACATGCCCCAATAGGTTCTGAAAAGGAACGTAAATAGACACTTCTTGAGATTGAGTGCGATCTGGTATCTTTGACAGGTATCCAGCATTAAGTGCAAGCTTGCTACGTGGCACTTAACCAACCTAAATACAATCTAGTCATCAACATATACCTCCTGGAACTTATGAATAAATTCCTTGAATGCCGCAACAATCACATGCGAAAAGATTGGTGCATTCTTCAATCCAAATGGCATTACATTGTATTGAAAACAACCCCACTCAGTCATGAAGGTTGTCTTGCTCCTATCCTTTGACGTGATTTTGATTTGGTGGTACCCATAGAACCCATCAGTGAAGGAATATGCTTCCTCGCCACCTACATTGTCCAACACTTCATCTATGAATGGATTCAGAAAAGGATCATGCACAGAAGTGTCATTCAGTTTTCTGAGACCCACACATATCCTTATCTCATCCTTCTACTTCTTCTCTTGCACCACCATTGGGCTTACCATATTGGATTCTTCCACAGGCTCAATTGATTCCTGCCACTAGCATCTTGTCTAGCTCTAAGCGGACCTTTTCCTTGTATTTCGGATTGAGGCGGTAAGGCCTCTGCTTAACTGGCTTCGCGTTAGGTTTTAACGTGATATTCATCACTCCTAGGTCTTCGATTATTCCTTTCAGATCTGTAAACTTGGTAAGGAATAAGTCCTGGTATTCACAGAGAAATTCAACGACCTGTTGCGCTCTACAACAACCCCCCATTTCATAATTTTTTTTACTTAAAACTCATAATATGAAATGGGTCCCTTTTTAAACTTAGATGTATAAATAAATTGGTATTAACTCATCATTAGAAAAACCTCATCAAAAGGTCCAATGGGAATGATATATTTTAAAATAAACCTTTTTGAATTAAAATAAAGTAGGTCCTTTTAATAATTATAAGAGTTCTTTGTTATTGCGATAAAGCGATTGAAAGATCGCATATCACAATGATATGAAAACATATATAAAAGACCCATTGACTCACTCCGATCCGGAAAGGAAATCGCTATCAGATATTGGGAAAAGGCAAAACACATAGCATAAAGAAATGCCTCCCTCATTTCTCCAATGCGATAAAGTGTATCGCCATCAGAAGTCGGTCGTAACAACCCAATACATAAAGTATGACACATTCAAATCCTCCGATGCGATAAGCTGTATCGCCATCGGTGATCGGCAATGTTGAAATGGCATAAGTAATATGACCCGAACCCATCCCCGATTGCGATGCATTAAATCAAGGTGCATGTTTCGAAACATATTTAAAAGGCTTGCATGCAGTGTATCACCTTTTAGTAGTCGGAAGATATTCTGGACTATGATTAAAGCCTTTCCGTTCATGTTACCAATCACCAATTGTGATTTATCTCTAGTTATCCGTCAAAGAATCTAAGCCACGGTTGAATGGGTCATTCATCATATAAATGATATAATGGGTATTCATGAACTCCTTTACCATGATTGACAGGTTAAACGACCAATTAATGAAGCAGTTATGGCGAGGTTTTCCTTTAGATTCCATTTGCGGCAATTTCACTATAATCCTTTATTATACGCCAATTGACATAATTCTTCCATATTGGGTTATACTTTCCATTCTCTGTATCACGTTGGTTTTATTCCTTGTCCAAAACTCTGCCGAAATAACGAATTTGAAACAAATGGGAAAGAAATCTAAGGAACCCGTAGCAGTAGCGGCTCCTACAGCAACAATGCAATCAACTAATGATCCAGGACCAAGTAAAAAAGGTTTAATCTCAGACACTACATGTCTCGGCCTTGGAAATACAAGTTGGAAAAGCATCTACAACCTAATTGAAGCAGAGGAGCCTGAGGAAGTATTAGAAGAAGCTTTTGCAGATTCAACTAGAAAATCAGAAGCTTCCCTTAAAGATTTAGCTGATTCATATTTACACAGGATAGCAGCACGTGAGAAAATTCTTCCATACACTGATGTAGTGAGATGGGCGGTAGAAGAAATCGGTTTTAAACAGAACATTTTGCACAGTTGATGGAAGGATTTTTGGCTCATTTCAGCCTGATGACTTAAGGAAGATGTATCACTTGCCCGAACCCAAAAAGAAATACAACAAACCCTTTCTTGAAAATTTCGTAGAGGAGAACGAGACTGAATCGGTCCCAATTAGGCAGTGGAGACAGAATCCCGCAAGGCACAAACATGAATCATCAGGTAAGTACTCTGTAGATTCGTTGTGTTCTCCTTACTGTTATGCCGGGGCAATGATGTGTAGAATTTGGGGATTGCATGATTCTGCAAAGTTCACTATTGAAATGGTTCCTTGGATGGAAGCGACGGTTAATAGTGAAATGATGGATTGGGAAAATATATTGTCCGACAAATTAGCCACTGCAATTCTTGAATTTAGATCAAATACACGCATAACCACCGGGACTATTCCCCCTTTTTATTACAGTGCTTATATTATGGATACTCTTTGCTTTAATTCTGAATATCCTGTACTCGGGTGGAGATGGACTTCACAAGACCCTAAGCCAATCCACATTTATAATCAAAAGTTATGGAAGGCACACTATAAAGACCACTTGTACCAAATCTGTAATGGTTTCATGTTACCTATATATTATGTCATTTTTGATAAGCTTGCCCCAAATATTTCCATGGAAGCAGATATTGACTTGACCACTGTAGAGAATTGGTTCGGGGAAGACAAGTTCACATATATAAGGGTTTTTGGTAGTCTTGCAAGACCTCATGTCCTTCCTCTGTATGTACCTGATAAGCTGTTAGCTCGAGAATTGGCTTACCAAATAACAACAGCAGGAACATATAAAACTCTTAGGAATTTCAAAAAGCAGGCTTGGCCTACATTTCCTTTGAGATGTAGTGTTTACACTCTACATGATTACAAGCATGCGGAAAAGGAGGCAGAAAAAATAAACATGCTCAATCTTGCAGCCATTCCTAACAGGAAATTCGATCCAAGGAAAGTTGCCTATATCGTTCTTGAACAAGCCAAACTTACAAAGTTTGAACATGAAAAAGATGAATTTGATGACCTGTTTTCTTCAACAGAATTATTTTTCCAGGTACAAACATTGGCTAAAATGAGATATAACAATGAAGGGCTGGTAGAATTTAATAGGATCAGAGAACAAAGGTTGCAAACTCTACTTCTGGATTTATTAGCTACAACCCCAACAACCCAGTCAAGCGAGCCTGAACGACGAATTATTGATAAACCTCTTGCTATAGAGAAGATTCCCGAAAAAAAGAAAAGAACCAGAGCAGGAGAAAGAGCAGGAGAAAGAACAGGAAAAAGAACAGGACAAGGGCAGCGAACACACCAATATAGATACTCAGATTGATCCCAAGCTCCTTCAAGAATGGCAACAATTCGATTCCATTATAAGAAATCTTGAAGGTTCACAAGGTTTCAGCACACCTAAAGTAACAGTCGGTCAAGAGACAGAGACAAATACAGTTCCAATTGAAGGAACCAACAGCCTACCCACCAAGGAAGATGTAGAAATAATTCCTAAGGATCCATCCATCAAATTATTTTGCAGATAGAAGACATACCACCATTAGATGTCTTTTACAGTCCCAAACATAGGGCTGTAGTGAAAAGACAGAGGAAAAGAAGAAAACTTGATCAATCTTCCCTTTTACCTTTACAAACAGATATGGATAATGTGGTATGGAAAGAAGAATTAAATCCTTCCGAAGACCTAACAAAACTTTCTCAGTATGCCGGAGCTTACTCGGCAGCTACTATGGATAAAGCATCAGAAGTAAGAAATTTACTCAAGGAAAAGGACCAAACAATTGTTTCCTTACAGTCACAGGTATCCGAGAGACAACAAAGAATAGAACAGTTAGTATAGTAGCTAGAAAAACAACAGCAGATAAACAATCAATTAAATGAACAATTGATCAAAGAGAAACAGAGGATAGATCAGAGCGCAACGCAGAAACAAAAATAATTATCCGCAGCATTAGCCAAGCTGAAGATAATGAATGAACATATGAGTAAGACAAAAGATGAGCAAATCACTCAATTATCACAACAGGTAGAAAAATTCAAAGGTCTTCCTCAACCAGCAGATTTCAGGTCTGAAGCTCTCCAGATTAATAAAGCATTGGTTACACACTAAATTTGCTATGTTATAATATTTCCTTGGCTGAGCTCCTCTGTGAGATTACTTCATCAATAATTGACAAATCAGTCGAAGCTAGGCAGGATTTGGAACAGGCCGATGAGACTTTAACCAACTTTCTTGCTTGGCAAGAAACTAGTGAAGGACAAGCCGTGAATCTGCCTAAAATTATAGAGTCACATAAAGAAATCCTTTTCCTAGAATGGCAGTCACAATTGATGAAAGCAGAGAGAGAAACCTCAAGATGCAGAATATCAACCAGTAATTTAATTGAGTTAATCAATAATACTCTTCATCTTTCTAACTTGATTTCACAGTGCACTCCAGGTAAATTTCCGTTAGCCAAGGCATTGGAACAAACATGCAGTCAAGAATTGGAGAAGAATGGGAGATTAATTGCAGGCATCCAAAGTTTAACTTGGGATACCTTTTGGTTTTTCCTAGTTAAACCATACAGTCAAAGGACAGCACTCAATGTTTAACCGATGCAATCAGTTACATGATTCCTGAAATTCACGATGTCACATATTTAGCCCAGCTGCATTCTCGTCTGAGTCACCCTCCAGAATTGCAACCAATGCTTGCTATTTTCCAGCTCAAGCAAAAGGAAGATCATTCGAAACAATGAATTATGCTGTCGACTGCAAACAGTCCTATTTTGTGGAGATTTTCATGATTTAGTTATACCACCTAGTAGCATTTTTATTTCATAATTAGTTAGCTTAGATAGTATTTATAGACCCTTTCATGCATTTGGAAAGGGTCCTCAGTTTTTGTATAAACTCAAATCAGTAAGTTACACTATTGTACTTCTGATATATTTTTATGAAGATTGGGCCAGTATTCTGAATTTTAACGAAGAAAGCTTTGATGATATGCACACTATTGATTTATTGTGGAAGTGTTTATAAGTTAGAAGAAGGAATTTGAATGTGATTGATATCAGGAGTGATCCAAATAACATATGATACTATTATCTATGCTCTTACTTTATTCTTTAATGTGAATTGGCATTTATTTAATCTTGCTATCATTGGATATATATATATATATGTGTGTGTGTGTGTGTGTGTGTGTTTTAACGACAGTCCTTATGCTTATCACTATTGAATGTTTAAGGAGTGTTATTCTTTCAATCATATTTATGTCAATGATATATGAAGAATAGTATAATGTTTTAATCATTACTTTGTTCAACTACTTGAACAAAGTAATTATCATATGAATAAATATCTTTATTTACTAATAGAGTCATCTATATGCCTGTTTATGGATAAAGATCATCAAAAGTTACACTAAAGCAGAAATTCCCCGGGATAAATTAATTGTTTATAATTTTACATTGTAGATTAAATCATCATCCATTATCATTAGATATTAGAAATCCACCACTTATCCATCCCATCTTCAAATTATTGGGAAACTGGTCCCATTATTTCTAGTCGGAGCCACCACACCAAACGGAAAAGGAGTTGCCTTTAAGGTCTGGACCGGGTGGTTTTCCCCGATGTTGTTGTAGCGATTTTCGAGGCTTCAACACGACCTTATCCACCATTTCATCGTCCCAGTAGTCTGCAATCTTCACGAATTTGGGTTCTACCTCCGTACCAATTTTCACTTGTTTTGTTTTCACTGGCGCAATCATATCAGGGTTCTTAATCTGTGGCCTTTGAACCTCGCGGTGGACTTTTGTTTCTGGAATGTTAATCTTTCATGGATCCTCATCCTTTGCTTCAGCAATTATATTATAACATTCAAGCACGTGACTCAGCTGAGTAGCCCATTTAGGCTGAATCAGGTCTAAAGGATCCTGCGGTATCCTAAAGATAGCTGCTTTCACCTCTTGTAGCGCTTC
Source organism: Pinus taeda (assembly GCA_000404065.3). Lineage (NCBI taxonomy): Eukaryota > Viridiplantae > Streptophyta > Pinopsida > Pinales > Pinaceae > Pinus > Pinus taeda. Next base: position 15,504 of record APFE031516470.1, on the reverse strand, counting down.
ATCAATATTGTCAAACTCGTCCTCAAAACTGAATGTCAACATGAACCCTTTTCATAGGATATCCCATTCTCTTGTCCCATCGAGGATCTTTGTTTCTATACCAATTCATTAGGATAACATCCAGGGTATGACAGGACAAGTGCACCCACTCATGTTGGGGCTTTTCTCCATAAGCCTGCGTCCATTTGGCCAGATGTGCATGTGGATCATTCTGACCATCATACTTGTCTATCAGTGGCATCTTAGGCTTCCCAAATTGTGTTCTCGTCATCCTCCTACATTCGGGCCAATCATCAAAGCTTCCCTTGTGCGTACCCCACCATCTTGCGGGCGTAACGCGTAGTGCCCAGTCCAAGGCTTGGAAGCGCTGCTTTTCTGGTACGTCCCTTTCAAAGGCATCCAAAAATATATCTACCTCATTTGGACCATCATAAATAGGAAGATTTCTTACCTCTTATGACACACAGTACAACGACTAGGTCATCATGTTGCAATTCAGTGTAGTTACTTCATGTAACTGATTCTACCAGCGTTCTATTTCTTAGTCAGAGTCAAAAGTGTAGGAACTCTCGTGATCCCATGTAATCCGTCCATATGCAGTGGGATTCACCTAATATTGGTCTTGTGCCGTTATCTTATAGATACAGTCTAGGCCATCATCACTCTCATAATCACAGACAGGTTCAGTATAGCGCGATCCTTCAGTAGGATCAAGCGGTATTATTACACGCACTGATTTCTTCTCAAAGATCATCTTTCACTTTTTTCAGATTGATTACCCCATTCATATTAGTATCCTAGTCAATTCCAAGGAGCGCAGGGTAGGGATTGTTGTCATCCACTATCTCTATTACTTCAAAATATTCCAGTGCACTCGCTCCCAATATCCATGGTCACCCCCTACAACCGCCCCATGGCGATGATTTTCTACTAATTCGCTGTCCTTAGTTGAACCAGAGACCATTGCAGCACAGATATCCCCATTCACTCCCAAGTCTGCTTTGGTAGGACATTTGCATCTGACTCTAGGTACAAAATGACCTGATCCATTTCATACTCTCCTATTTGTGTGGTTAGTCTTATCTCCCATCCTGTCCTTGTTTTATGTTTGCCAATCTTTCGTATTATGCGCGGCTCACCTGGCGCGGTTCTAGTGCATCTATTGATGAGTTCTTGTAACCCTTTCATAGCCTTACTATTGAGTAGTAACTTCATATAGGTTTCCAGGAAAGTTGTGAGCATAGAGGGGTCCATCTATGGCTCAGGCTTATCCTTTATTCTTGAGGTGGAGGCCTTAATGAAGATCTTCTTAGCTTCCATGAAGGTTTCACGAGCGTGCTCCAAATCAAACTCAACATCTTTCGCTGGGGATTTGTGAACCCATGTACTGTCTTAAGGTTGTTTCCCCTTGTCATCTTCCATCACAATTCCACTTCTGAGTACTATATTTACATTTGGATCTTCTTTGCGTGGCTCATATTTCATCATCTACAGGTTTTGAGTCGGCGGAGGTGGTAGCGCCCCTTTGTCATATATCCTAGCTATCAGCTTATGACAATATTCTATTTTATGATCAAACAACGTGCAATACTTGCATGATGGACGTGTTGGATTAGTACAATCATGGGCATAGTATCTTAGTCCTCTGCAATTGTAGAAAATCAACTGTCCTCGACCTCTACTAAGTCCTCCTTCACTTCAGCCTTGTCCGCGCCCTTGAAATCCTGTCCAGGCCATCCTTGCATTCTGGTTAAGAGGCCGCATTTCAGCCTGAACTCTGTAGGCAGGAGTTCTATCCATCATCAATTCATAGCTCTTGCAAGTACGCTCATCATGCCCTATCGACCTACAAAAGTTGCATAACAGTTGTTGTGGTGCTTGTACATATTTCTATAACAAGTGACAATTATCCGTGGCATGTTTTCCAGCTACCTGATGGATAATGTACCATAATGTAGGCCCCACACTAGGTCCTTCTTGAGCTTCCGACCTTAAAGGCATTGATCCTTCTCCTGCAATGTAATTTGCAAAGACCGGGTAATGGTCTTTGTCATGACCCTGACTCTTGCATTTTAAGCACCATACCTCCTCGCGTACCTCTGGCCAAACCGTCTTGTCTTGCTTCAGACTTTGCATCTTAAGGCACAGATTCTTCAACTGTGCATGGATCTGCTGAACTCCTAGATTAGGATCTTGCATCAGAGTTTCATGTAGTCTCATGGAAACCTCCAAGGCCTCTACCCGAGTTGTTATCTTCTGCTGTGACAACGCACTCCTTAAGTGTGGTAGTAATGAAGCCACAAGCCACTCGCGATGTTGTCCATCTATCAAATTCATGTTGGCTTCACAGATTGTACACTTTTAGCCTCTGATATAGTTCCCAAGGCATCTTGCCTAGTTGCATCGCGATCTTGTTGAATCCCACAATCGACTATGCCTTAGATTTAGGCCTGCTAAATTCCCTATTTAGCACTACCTGGACGTCTGCTACTCCAACATTCGGGTTATCGTTAGAGTACTTAATATACCAGGTTAGCGCATGATATTGTAGAGCACTAATCAGTGTCGCCTTCTTTATATGATCATCTATAACACCTTGAGCTTCCCGTACAACCCTTACAATGAACCATAATTAGACCGGGTCCTCATTTCCCAAGCCTTTGAATAAAGACAACTTCATTGTATTTGCCATATTGAACCGCAGTGGAGGTGGAGGTGGTATGGGTGAAGTTGGAGGCGATGATGGTGAAGTTGGAGGTGGTGTGGGTGGAGGTGGTATTCATGAGAATCCTTGTCTTATTAATTAACTGAATAACACTTTGTGGAGAAACCTTCACTATCCCTTCTTCGTCTCTTCGCGGAGGTGAAATTAAGGGGCTATACTCTGGATCCTTTTTTCCTTCGTTCCTGTAAGTTTTTCTGCTTCGCGTTGTCCTGAACATCAAGGTCACTGCATAACCTGTTTTTCGCACAACAACATTTTAATCCAAGTATTCGAAGGTTTTACGTACTTACCTCGCAGTCCTTTGAATAAACGTCGTTTTGTCTTGCTATAGCTGATTGAGGTGTCGACCACGAATTCATTAACAAATCCTCCTATGACGTGATCGAGCCAATGATCGACAGCGCGGGTGATTTTATCCTTCGTTTCTTCCAACCCTCACACTAGCTCTGGGGTCCACATAATAGGACCGTCAAGTTTCCACCTTCCTTGGCTATTTGCTAGCTTCGCGATCCACTTGTATAACTCAATAGGGAAAGAGCATAAAAAGATCCTATGGATCTCTATATATAGGTATCGGTCCAACCACTGTTCCTTTTTCAATCGTGGGTTTCTGTTCTCCTGTGCAGTGAATTCGTGGATCTTTCTATCCAATCAGTGTCCAATCTCCTTCTTAGTTGGATTCCACTGATACGACATCACACATCTCTTATGCAGATTCCGGTATGGACAACGGAACCATTTGTTGGCTTGACGGGGCCTGACTCAGGTTCAACGTTATTTAGCCAAATAAATCCCTACACTATTGGCCCTTTCAGCTTCAGCTTGCGGAGTGCAGACCGAAGTCTCACCCGAAGCATTATGGGGGGATGCTGGAACCAAGTTTCCACACCCTGAGATGGTTGTGATGTCGTTGATCTCTTCTATCCCTGCCTTCGCGCAGGTGATCTTGCTCTAGGGCTTGTAAGACAAACCCTCTATCCCAACTTTCAATACCTTCATGAAAGTATACGATTAACCTTCGCGTAGCCCTAACTTGAGGCTCAAATACTTTCGTGCTGCTATGGCAGTGCGTCGCGCAAATTCCTCACTTACCCTAAGTGATTTGCTTATTTTGTTGAATACTTAAGTTTATCACTACGTAGTCATATATTCGTAATTGCGTTTAATTATTCAATGTAACTGTATTCATTTGCGCAACATAGAAGCATAACAAAGGGAATTCATACACAAAATATCCAAACCCATCAATAGAAAAAATACATAGAAATTGTAGAATAACTCCTTTATATCTTTCAAGTGTTATAGACTCTGTTCACCCTGTGCACACAGCTACAGGGGTCCATGCACTCAGCTGCGAACTTCTACCCTAGGCCTCTGCGAACTCAGCTGTAGAGCCTCTACCTACGTTACGACCCATAATGCAGGGGTCCATGCACTCAGCTGCGAACTTCTACCCTAGGCCTCTGCAAACTCAGCTGTAGAGACTCTACCTATGTTACGACCCATAATGCTTCTCTTTAAAGCATTATTCACTTGAGTATGAGGAATTATAGGCCTAAGTTTCTAGATAAACATTGAGATATGAGAAACTGTGATGTTGTTGCTATAGTGACCACAGACAACCCTCCTTTCCTCACACGTGTGACTATAATTCACCCTAAAATAGTCCTTTAAACTTTGGTTATGTCTCCTCCTTCGCTGCAATAGAGGCTCCATATACTTGTCTTTCTTCACACTTTACTCATCTTTTCTTGCTCACTGATTTCAAAGGTATGATTTCTTGTCTTTGAAGGAGTGGAAAACCTCTATATATAGAAGTAGCTCCCTCCCTTAGGCCGACTTGAGGCTGACCAGGAGACTGTAGGCCGACTTGACTTTTCTTCTTCAAAATTGCTTCTTTTGGTGATGTCCTTGCATGGAGGACTTGTGACTTTGGTTGGAGGTATTCTCTTGACTCTTATACAAATATATACATGGTGTAACATGCCCTTAAGGGTCTTCAACATTTTATTTTGACTCTTTGACTTAGCTATAGCACTTTGACATGTGCTAGACCTATTTAAATGAGCAAGAAACTCATTAATAAATATAACAAAAATAATATTTATTTTCAAATATCAAAATTACATTTATGAAGACCGAACATAGTTACACTTTCTTCAACACTCCCTCATAACTAGAGAGGTATTCATAAATCATTAAAAGATGTTTGGCTATTTTTCAATATTGAATAATTCACATAAGAGAAATCAGATTGGAAATCCATTTGTTATAGCATCATAGTAATCAACATTGTTCATAGCAAGGCATTAAATAACAACTCCATCTCTCATAAGATCAAAGCATAATGTTGGAGAGACCAATGATATATAGACACCTTTATCATTGTCTCTCAAGGTACATACCCACACGGGTGTTCATTGAGTATGTCCTTCTAGGACTATTTTTATCTTGGGTTCCCAACCCTCAAAGAATATCAGTCCTCTTGCCTACTCTTGTCTTGGATGCCCTACGCATCCTCAAAGAGAACCAGATGCCAGGTGATTACCCAATCCTCCATTCTTTCTTCCAAAGTGAAGACAAGAATGTTGTGTCTATCTTTTCCTCTTAATTGAGGAAGACATGCCCAAGTTTTTTCTGACAAGGAGCTTGCTCAATCTCCTTTGTAATTAGGAGATTTTTATAAATCCCTCTTAGTTAGGGACTTATCCATTCATCAACAACTTCTTCTTGATGGGTCCTTCATCTTGCTAGATATCCTTCTTTCTTTGATGTCATTAAGTCTTTGTGTTTGAACTTCTTCTTGGTAGGGAACCGACCATCGATCACTTTCCTTCATGGTTCATCATGCCATTTCTTACATCGTGGAAAGTGGCCTTCTTGATATATGTCAGGATCTTGTGTCATATGGCTACTCCTTTTTCACTTTATTATGCTTTGGGGTATTTATCACATATATGCTTAGTTGCACTTGCTTGTTCCCATACTTAGATCTAGTAGCCCTTCATGACTTCATCCTGATATTATTTCAACATCACATAGTGCTTTTGCTGGATGGCTCTTCATCATGAAATCTTTGTAGATTTTAATCAATTATCTGCATCTTAATATCTCCAAGGCCTTCATGGGTGTCAAGGGTCTTTTGATATTTTACCTTCCTTTGTCGGAGTTGTCATGCCTTCTTTCAGGAGATGTCTTATACTGGATCTTTGTCAAATAATGATTCTTCATGTTCATGGTGTTATTACATGCTTGATCTCTTTCTTAATTTTATTCTTCTTGGATTGTTTAGTCAACAACCTCATACTCCTTATGAGATCACTTCTTATTTACGTGCTTCTTGGATTAGTCAACAACCTCATACTCATTATGATAACATTTCTTCATGTTGACCTTCATTAGATTGTAGTACATGCTTTAGAGCATGCATTTGGTGAAAGAAATCCTTTTATGCTTGATCAAGTTTTAGAACATTTCCCATGAATCGATAATACATATGATGACATTACTTAAACTTTGATGCATACATACCTCATATTGATTCTACTTTGATCATCTCAGCTTCATTTGATGGTTCTTCTTGATTGGTTTAGCTTTTCTTGCCTACATATCATCTTTCTTTGAGTCCCATGAATGGAACTCCCAATGAGACATCTGCTCTTATTTATGAACCTTCTTTTGAAAATTCTATAGTGGATCTTGAAGACCCGTATCCTGCAAATGTTTCTTCCTTTTGATGATAAATATCCTTCTAAGATTTTAATCATGATCAATTATTATTTCAGTGTGGATGAGGTCCTATAATAGGTATGTTTCTTCTACATGAATATATTGAGCTATATATACACCATTCTCCTATATTCTAGAAGATGCTACTTAACCATGCATTCTATCCTATCTCTATATGCTCCTATGCTACTCAAAACTTTGAAAGAAGACATATGCAAAAAAGTTAATTTAGTCATATTAGGGATCTAGAGGATCTTCCTTCTTCTGATTCTTGTCTTCTTCTTTCACTTATTGAGTTAAGAGAGCTTCTTCCCTTTCTCTCTTGTTGTTATCGTCCTTCCTAAGTTTGGGACAATCCCTTTGGTAGTTTCCATATTCTTGACAACCAAAGCATTGGACTTTAGACATATCTCCATTGCTTGTTCTTCATGGACCAAATTTCCAAAATTTTCCTATTCTCTTGGCCATTGTAGCAAATTCTTTCTCCTTTGATCCCACATCATCCTTTTCTTTTAGTTTAGTCTCCTCAATTTTGCATAGAGACCACAATTCACTTAGTGGGGTAGCTTCCTTCTTGGCATATATGCTTGATGTGAAGTTTCCCTAATCCTCAAGTAGAGCATTGAGTGCTACAATTGTCATTTCTTTGTTAGACATGATTTATCCTAAGTCTTGAAGTTGATCTCTCATTTTAGAGATATTCATGAAGCAGAGAGCTATTCCTTCCTTTGATATCTTCATCTTGTACAACTCATTAGGTAGAGATATCACTTCTCTAGCTATGTTTGCTGAGAATAACTCTATTAGTTTATCATATATTTATTTTGATGTTTCAAATTTGGAGATGTAAGGAATGAGAGAGTCCTTGATGGATTATATTAGAATAATTTGATCTCTTGTCTCATCCTTATTGTACTTGGCTAAGGCATTAGTTTGTTCCTTAGCATGCATAGTTGTATTCCCTTTGATGAGGTTGAGAAGTTCATTCTCATTGAGAAGTAAATCAATCATGTTCTTCCATACAAGGAAGTTAGTGGTCCCAACCAATTTCTTTCTTTCCTTGCAAAAAGACATTGATGTATGTTCATGAGGGGACTGTTGGAAATAATACTGAGAAGGGGGGGGGGGGTGAATTAGTATTAGAAATTTAACAATTTTTCATTTCCATAAACAAATTGATATACGCTACTCCTGTTAATTAAAACTACATATATACGCAACTGTGTTTAGAGAAAACCGCGTATATCTTGCAGACTTCTAATTTAGTTAGCTGATCTTAATCTGTGTATCGGAACCATAAACAGTAATCAAGTGTAGTAAACAGTACAGGCAATCACACACTTGAACACAAGATATAAGGTGGAAACTCAACGTGGGTGAAAACCACCTGCTGCAATTCATCTCTATCCTCTTTTAATAAGAATTTTCTTACAATATTTCTGTACTGGTGGAGTCATATACCAGTACGCAGGCTTCTACCTGCAGAAGGCTACAACCTTCTCTCGTTCTCCAGCTTCTCCTAGAAGGGAGCTACAACCCCCTTAGCTCTTGTACTAGCTGATGTACTAGTACGTAGGTGCTGACCTACAAAAGGCTACAACCTTCTTTTTTCTTCCAGGGACCACATTTCATAAATTTTCAGACTGGATCCATCAATAACATCAATCAAACATCAAATATATCTATATCAACCAATCTCCTTTACACCAACCAAAAACTGAATCAAACACTCACTTCTCTGAATGCTGTAACCAGAATACACTAACAGTAACCAGAAACCAATCCTAAACCCAGAACACTGTAGCAATAAACAGAAGTAGCTAAAACGTATTTTATGAGATGTACACTACTTCAATATGTAGAACCTACATGCATACGCTGTTATATCAAGGAAAACATGCGTATACGCTGTTTTGAATTACCGAACCAGCATGTATACGCACCTTTGCTATGCTGAACCTGAGTACAAATCTATAAAAGATAATTTACCTTTTTCAACTATTCAGATATCAATTATACCTAGATCATTAGATTTATAGATCAAGTCATGCGCCAAATATAACAGATAAAAATTGCGCAAAGATACTTCTCTTCAAGCCTTAAGATCTTGACTCATCAATAGAACTTATCCTTCTTCTAGTGCTCAGGTTCCTCCTTGATTCAGATCCAGCTAAGCACCATAACCCAATGACCAGTATTCTAGATCTTGCTCTTCATAAGATATTCAATCCTTAATTTTCTTTGCCTAATTATCTCCTTCCCCTTTTATAGTCTTAGGCCTTACTCAATACCATGGTCCAAAACCACTTAGAACCAATACCTGGGTCCAAATACCTGGGTTCAATACTTCAGACGAGATACCATGGTCGAAAACCATAGGTACAAATACCAAGGACCAAAAACCATGGACCAAAAACAAGTTTTCCCACATGTACACACTTTTCATTGCATGAAAGTGCGTGCATACAAATACGCGCCTTTGGATTGGTGATCCTACGTGTATACATGGCTTCATTAAGTGGAACCTGCATATATCTCTTTTTCCTTCATTCTGAGAGCCTGAACTATGATCTGTCATATGAGTGAGTTGCCATCAAGGACAACACATGTGCCATAGTGCCAACCCTATGTCATAATGCTAATAAGGACATATATACTTACTTGATAGAGTTTGTGATGTAGTGGATTTTCTTTCTTCTTGAAGACTTGATGGTTTTCCTTCTTGGATCTTGATGTTCTTCAAAATGATTTCTTTAAATAGACTTGCTTGATTATGAGATTTGCTTGGAGAGTGATGACTTGACTTGTATTTCTTATTCCCTTGAATATGGTGTAGCTTGATGTAGGTCCTTCTTTTACATGATATTATTGAAGGTTACTTTGTATGAAAGGTTTCTCTTCTTTCTTTGTAGTCTTCCTTGATGGATAGTAGATGGTAGACCTTTCTTGTCCTTGATGTATTTGAGACTTCTTGGCTTGATGCTTCAACCTCGCAGTTGTTCTTGGGATGTCATTTCTTGATGATTCACCTTATGAGTGTTCTTGAGATGCCCTTTTTCCTTGATGTGTCACCTTAGCTCTGATACCATGTTGAAGAATCTAGGGAAACAAGATATAGTAGGATTATTATAGACTTGATAACAATTTGTGAAGCTCTTTTACAATTTATCTTATTAGTGTATGTGTGTTTACTTCATCAAATTGCTACCAAAACACAAGAACAAGAACACAAGATGTTGGCTCTTCGCCAAGGAAAAACCTCTCTCTCTTAGAAAGGAAAACCCTTTCGTAAATTTATTTTATTGAAGCTTCTATTGATCAATGCCAAACCCTAGACCCTTGACAAGAATATCCTCCAAGCACAAGTCAAATCCTTCCTTATTCTTTCACTTTGTTTTCCAGCACTTAGCCTCCCTTCTTCCAGGAATTGATGATAGTCCTTGTTATGTTAGCTCTTAGAAGAGATACTTTATCTTTGATCCTTAGTGAGGTCCTTCACTAATGAGGATACCTTCCTTCTCTTAACCAACATATCTCCTTCTTGGTGTGAGGTTGCAGACTTGATGTGACATCATTGCAGCTCTAGTTTCTCACATGTATGAGAGCTTTCCTTGTGTATTTGACTCTTTTCTCCTTCACTTGAGAGAGCCTCTTCTTCGATTGAGCAAGAGGTGATGAGAGATGAGAAACTGTGATGTTACTATTTTAGTGACCACATACAACCGTCCTTTCCTCATACGTGTGACTACAATTCACCCTAAAATAATCCTTTGAACTTTGGTTATGTCTCCTCCTTCACTGCACTAGAGGCTCCTTATACTTGTCTTACTTCACCCTTTACTCGTCTTTTATTGCTCGCTGATTTCAGAGGTATGATTTCTTGTCATTGGAGGAGTAGAAAACCTCTATATATAGAGGTTTGTCCCTCCTTTAGGCTGACTAGGATACTATTGGCCAACTTAACTTTTCTTCTTCAAAATTGCTTCTTTTGGTGATGTTGTTGCATGGAGGACTAGTGACATTGATTGGAGTTATTATTTTGACTCTTATACAAATATATACATGGTGTAACATGCCCTTAAAGGTTTTCAACATTTTATTTGACTCTTTGAATTACCTATAACACTTTGACATGTGATAGACCTACTTCAATGAGCAAGAAACTCATTGATAAAAATAACAAAAATAATATTTATTTTCAAATATCAAAATTACATTTATGAAGAACGAACATAGTTACACTGTCTTCAAAACTCCCTCTTAACTAGAGAGGTATTCATAAATAAACTACAACATGTTTGGATATTTTTCAATATTGAATAATTCACATAATAGATTTCGGATTGGAAATCCATCTGTTATAGCATCATAGTAACCAACATTGTTCATAGCAAGCCCTTGACTAACAATTCCATCTCTCATAAGATCACAGCACAATGTTGGCAAGACCAATGATATATAGACACATTTATCATTGTATCTCAAGGTACATACCCACCTAGGTGTTTAGTGAGTATGACCTTCTAGGACTATTCTTATCTTGGGTTCCCATCCCTCAAAGAATATCCATCCTCTTGCCTACTCTTGTATTGGATTCCCTACGCATCCTCAAAGAACATCAAATTCCAAGTGATTACCCAATCCTCCATTCTTTCTTTGAAAGTGAATACAAGAATGTTGTGTCTATCTGTTCCTCTTAATTGAGGAAGACATGCCCAATTTTCCTCTGACAGGGAACTTGGTCAAGCTCCTTTGTAATTAGGAGCTTGTTATAACTCCCTCTTAGCTAGGGACTTATCCATTCATCAACAACTTCTTCTTCATGGGTCCTTCATCTTGCTAGATCTCCTTCTTTCTTTGATGTCATTAATTCTTTGTTTTTGAACTTCTTCTTGGTAGGGCACCAACCATTGATCACTTTCCTTCCCAGCTCATCATGTTATTGCTTACTTCATGGAAAGTGGCCTTATTGATATATGTCAGGATATTGTGTCATCTGGCTACTCCTTTGTCACTTGATTATTCTTTGGGATATTTATCACATAGATGCTTAGTTGTATTTTCTTGTTCCCATACTTCGATCTAGAAGCCCTTCACAACTTCATCCTGATATTATTTCAACATCAAATAGTGCTTTTGTTGGATTGATCTTCATCATGACATCTTTGTAGAGTTGAAATAATTATTTGCATTTGAAAATCTCCAAGGCCTTCATGGATTATTTGTTTTTGTCTGATTAATTTTTTTGTGCTAATAACAATTACATATTTCTAAACATATGCTTTTTTATTGCTTCTTGTGATGAGGTTTCATTAGCTATTTGTGCATACAATTAGGTAAATTTCCTTAAGTTTAAAAGACATTCATAAGAAAAATAGCTTCAAAACAAATATAGAACAACAAATATTTAGAGTACAAAAAACCATCAAAGAGACACATTAACACAATGTTTTGATGAAGGGGTTCACCCCTCCTGGGCTACATCTCCTTAGTCTAGATTCCATGGCTTAGGACTTTTTATTAGCTTAATGTGGAAAAATATTATTTTACAAAGCTCTATGGCTCCTAAAACCTACACCAATGTGTTCAAAATGTCCAAATTAGCTAAGAACACCTCTTTCTGAGCTCAATTTGGTCGAAAATTGACTTCTCTAGAGCTCAGTTTGTCTTTTCTTGCATTTTCTCCTCGAATTCTGGAACATCTCCAGTTAGCGCTACTAAATTTGGTGGCAGACCCGAATTTGGGGCAACCACAAAGTTAAACTGAGGGTTAATTGCAGTTAATTAAGTGTTAATCCTAGTTTAGCACTAACATAATCCATGATTATCGTGAAAATTGCAGTGTTAACTTAACCACAACCATTGGAGTTTTGAATGTGGTCACATGTGGTGGATACCACATGTTTCTAGAGGAGATAGTTAGCTTGACCGTAGGGGTTATGGTATCATTCACATATTATAACCATCACATTAACCATGGGTCGGAACCGTCAGAGCACTGACTGTTAGGCATTATGGTTTGCATTCACATGGGAACCCTCGGAGCACCGGTTTGGATAGCCATCACATTAACATAAATTGTTGCGGTTTTTTTATATGGTGTTCACATGGGGGGAGGGCTGGCCCTCCCCTAACCGCCAACTCATAGACATTTACACGTTAAGTAAATGGGGAGAATGGTTAGGGTAAGAACTACCTAGTAGCATAGGTAGTAAGGCATATGGTTTGCATGCGGTAGGTCGTGGGTTTGACCTTGACTTCTGCCAATAAATTTTGATCCAATACATAGACCACCAACCCGGCCTTTCGGAGGTGTCACGTTGTGGACTCCGAGTTTTCCACGTGGCATTCTTCCATTGGTCCAAAAATTCACCAATAAGAATGCGCCAATAAATCACTTGTATAACCCAACCAGATAATGCCACTTGTCCATCCATAATTCGCCATTGACCTGCATTGACCATGCCTAGTCATCTGCCATGTCAATAGTACAGACTACTGACTATGTAGTGACTAGGCATTTTTTTTGCAAATTTCCCCTATTTAGCAAAGTGATCAGAAAAAAATAACTTTCTCATACAAACTCAGTTTTTGACGAAATGAGTTGCATTATGATCGTTTTTCCTAGACGGATGCAGTTGTTTAGGTTTCGAGCCATTCTAAGAACTTTGATTTTTGATCTATATACTAAGCACCTAATCATTCCTCCCCACCAGAAGCCTTTTGGACCCCAAAAGATACTATCAATTGTTTAGCAGGTGAGGGTACATCTCCCTCACCTTCTTGATCTGCAACCATTTGGCTTGAGAAGGATTTTTTCCCTTGAGCCCCACTCTAAAGTATACAACATCCCCTCTCTTCAAAGTCCTGGTTCTTTTGTCAAGTATGAGATCCTACTGAAGTTCATCAAGATATTCTGGAGAAAAAACATCTATTGATGGCAACTGAACATGCTCTCCTTGATCATCAATCAAAGGAGGTTCAAACAATCTCAAATTATCAACATTAACAACAAAGTATATTTGCATATAAGGAGGAAAATCAAGCTTAAATGCATTGTTACCAATCTTTTCCAGAATTTTGGAAGGACCATAACAGATTGGTTTAATATTTTTACCTTCCCCTTAAAGTCTCTCTTTTCTAATATATAACCAAACTTAGTCACCAACTTGAAATTTGTGATCAACTCGGTGTTTGTCATGCCTTGCCTTGTAGCTGCTTTGACTTTTCTCAAGCTGTTCCTACACTATATGTTGTATCAACTAAATTTTCTCTATGAACTTCCTTACCTTATCGATGTCACTGTGATCATCGATGGCAACATCTTTCTCAAATATGAAGTCCAGTTGTGATATTTGAAAATACCCATAACATGCCTCAAATGGTGATGTATTTGTGGAAGAATGCTTTGCCTTGTCGTATGCATGTTGTATGTAATGCAACTATACATCCCACAACTTGGGATGTTTGCTGCAATATCCTCTAAGAAGATGAATAACTGTTCAATTGACCACCTCGGGTTTTCCATCTATTTGTGGATGAAAGTCTGTACTCTTCCTTAACTTCGTTTCCATCATGTCCCACAAATTTGACCAAAACTTCCTAACAAATTGAGAATCTCAATCACTTACAATAGAAGTAGGAAGACCAAAATGAACTCAAATGTTTTGGAAGAAAAGATGAGCTGTTTGTTTAGCTTTAATTTTCTTTTTACATGGTGTTAGTATGCACATCTTGCTGAACCTGTCTACAACTACATATAAGTAATTATGACCTTTCCTTGACAGTGGAAGACCTCCTAAAAAATCCATTGAGATACTCTCCCATGGATGCAAAGGTACTGGAAGTGGAGTGTATAAACGAAGTTTCCTATTGCTAGGCTTACTTGTAGTGCATAAAGAACATCCTCTTATGAAACGAGAAACATTATCTAACATGCATGGACAATAACAATACCTTTGAAGATTCACTACAACCTTGCCTACATCAAAGTGTCTAGCAATCAATGAAGTGTGTGCCTCCATTATGATACTATTTCTTTCTCCCTATGGAATACACAACTTTCCCAAGTGACACAAAAAACTGTTATGTACATGATAATCCAACTCTTCAATTTGATTTCCTTGACTCAAGTTTTCATATACTTCTTGAAAGTCACTATCATTTGCATATTGTTCTATGTAACTTTCATGCAAAACAAAATTATGCTTGAGTATAACAGATGAATTTACAATAGGTTGTTATGTCCCTATACTACTAGTGTAATCCCCATTGTTATTAGTGAAACCACCTTATTATATTGTTGTGCCCATGTAGTCTCCATATTTTTATTATTGTGCCCCATAGAAGCCCACTATTGTTATTGTTGTGCCCTTATATTATTATTGTTATGTCGGCTCTAATTATATTATGACCCCTAGACCCTCTATATAGAAAAGAGGTCTTTTCTTTGTATCATCCAAGAATTTTTTTTTTTGTGTTAATGTAAGAAGGTTCCCTCAAAGAGGCTATTTTTTAGGGGTTATCTATCTTTTTCTATTCTTTTTTGAGTTGGTTCATAACATTGGTATAGAGCTTTGGATCTAGGGTTTCACCGCTCCAAACAAGCCGTCGTGGAATTTTCGCTATAAATTTTTTGCTACAAAGTTTCAGAAGCTAAAAAAAAAACTCATTTGAGAGGAAATCGGTTTGAACCTCGGGTCCAAGTTTTAGATCTTGTCTCACTATATTTTCAGAGATATGATCTGAGGAAGTTAGGGTTTTTTCAAGCTCCAGAATTTAATCTCAAATAGGTTAGTGTGGAATTTTCGCTAGAATTTTTTTTCTACGAAGGTCCAAACTCTGAAATTAAAAACCATTTGATCCAAAATCTTGGCGAAGCTCAGGTCTGAATTTCAGATCTTTTATTGCTATATTTTCTGAGATATAATCTAATGAAGTTAGGGTTTTTGCAAAATCCCGAATTACATTCTAATTAGGTGACCTTGGGAAAATCATCATAAGTTTCTCTCAGAGCATCAGATTGAAATTTTGTAAGAAGTTACAGAAAG
>APFE031516465.1:75217-102666 GCA_000404065.3 Pinus taeda | reverse complement strand
AATTCTATTTAAAGCGCATGGAGGGTCATTTGTAGGTTCACCGTGCATGAGAGAAGCTTATGTAAATTTTCATTCTTTTATTAATAAATTGCCTGTAGTTGCCACGTTGGCGCAGGCCGTGGACTGTTTCCCTCTCTGAGGGTTTTAACCACGTCAAAATACTGGTGTATTGATCTGTGATCTGTTTGTGAGCGGTGTCCTTTTGGTGTTCTGTCTGAGGAACTTACCTTGTAAATTCCTACATTCTACTCCAATTGCATTACTCTGCATGACTTCTAAAGTGGTAGGATTTCTCTCCCGGAGTTGATAAGCCATTTCGGCATCAAAACCGTCGGGATAATGCAACAAAGCTAATCCAGGGGGAGGTTTTATCTCAGTTGGAATTGAATTGTAAACTCTGTTAAATCTTGCTGTGAATTCTTGAATGACTCCCCTGGATTCCTTTTTAAACCTTCATATTCAAGTAAAATCTGCAGGGGATTTTTCTTCACCTCTCACCTGGCTAGAAATAGTTGTTCAAACTATTGGAAAGTATTGATACTTGCTGCAGGTAAGGATCTAAACCATCTATTTACCTCTCCTGATAGACTTTGTGCAAAAATTCTCAATTTTACGTCCTCATGGTCAACCTCCTCTAAATTAATAAGATCATTAAGCTTGTCTACATGCTGCTGAGCTGTGACAAGTTCAATTCCATCAAACTGGATCAAGTGTTGTCCATAATTCAAGTGGAGGTCATGTATCGGACCTTGAAGGTTTAAAGGTGTATATCTAGTAGCCATAGTGCTAGGAGATGAAATTACACTGACAATAGGAGCATTGAGACTGTTGTGGTAGCAGTTGATCAAATGGGATTATGGACACCCACAGAAAACAGAGGAGCAGTTGAAGCAAATAAAGATGGAATGAAATAAGGAAAGGGTGAAGACTTAGCCGCAACTACGTGGAGTTCATGGACTCTCTATTCTAATTTCTGAAAATGAGACCAAATCTCGAAATCTTGTGGTAATAACTCTAATATGGGATGGTAAAACCAGGGATAAAAGTATTTAAATTTGTTTGATCAAGGATAGTGTTTGAAATATTACTTTCGGACTTAGACCTGAGTAAATTACTTTCAAATTTAATATCTAACTGCAAATCCTCAAGAACTTAAACCTTTGTAGGTAGTGAATAAGACCTTTCTAAATGAATCGTACCTGATTCCTTTGGAGATTTCTTCTTGAACAATTTTTTCGGGCTTGACAAAATCTAAGGTGGATTTGGATCAAGGTTCCTCCGAGTATAAATGCCTCTGTGAGCCAGAACTTCGTCAAAAAGAACACTTCAGATTACATTGTGGAGTTGTCAAAGCAAACATCTTGTAGCCAAATTGATATGCAAATCTTTGTTTGCCCTCAGAGATCTATCTTAAACAATAAAATCATTTGGCGAAAATATGTCTTTCGGTCCCCAACAACGGTGCTAAAATATTATCACTCAGAAATTTCCCTCGTTGTGGAAGGAAATAACTGAGATAACCTCAAACCGTTTTAAGGTTGAAAGTTGTTCCTTCAACCGAGAGAGATCTCTCTCCCTAAACTCAACTACTCAAAGGCCACTGTAGTAGAAGGTTTGCAATTGAGTCCAATGGTTAGATTTATCGAAGACTCAATGAGTTTGGTTGGTCTGTGTGAAAATACTACCATTGGGCATTTAGTCTGACCCAATCAAGATTTATATAATTACAGTTTCAATGAGAAAAACATTACAAAAGCGAGATAGTAACAATTCCTTTGAAAATTTTAAGGAAATTTGGCGAGAAATGAAGGAAAACAGTGTGATATATATGTAAAAAAAACAAGTATTTAAATATCTGAAACATAAGAAAATGGAGCACAACAATATGAATTCGAAAATCAACCACTTAGCATTCAGACATTGAGGAAAATATTACACCAAGAAAAGACAGGCAGGGAATCATTATAAAAGAATTTCTGTAAACTGCTCATGAAGACTATTTTCATTAAATCTACTCAACAATACACAAAAGATGCTATATTTAAAATAAACTCCAACCTTTTCTTCTTCTACAATATTTGCTTACATAGATAATACAATAACTGAAACAGGTTTGTAGCTCAAAATTAGTTACAGTAATCCAACAATAGCAATATAAATCTCTTAGGTACATGCATATGAAAATATCATTAAACATATCAAGTTTTTCAAATCAAAACAACTCGCTGAAATTTGTGTAAAAATGGGGTTGAAAAAATGTATCATGGTTATGCTTCCCTCGCTGTAGATCATGCCTTGTCATCCTTCAGAAACATACTTCTGTTGTAGTCCCTGCCTTCTCAGGTATCCCTACTACAATTCACTAATAACGTTGTTGTCAATCCTTTAGCTGTCGACACTGATTATTTTGCTGACGGGCTGACTGTTGGCGTTTTCTTTCAGTCCGTTTTTCCAATCAGGATTTATATAGTTACAGTTTCAATGAGAAAAACATTACAAAAGTGAGATAGTAACAATTCCTTTGACAATTTTAAGGAAATTTGGTGAGAAATGGAGGAAAACAGTGTGATATATATATGAAAAAACAAGTATTTAAATATATGAAGATAAGAAAATGGAGCACGACAATATGAATTCCAAATTCAACCACTTAGCATTCAGACATTGAGGAAAATATTACACCAAGAAAAGACAGACAGGGGATCATAACATAAGAATTTCCGTAAACTGCTCATGAAGATTGTTTTCATTAAATCTGCTCAACAATACACAAAAGATGTTATATCTCAAATAAACTCCAACCTTTTCTTCTTCTACAATCTTTGCTTATATAGATAATACAATAATTGAAACAGGTTTGTAGCTCAAAATTAGTTACAGTAATCCAACAATAGTAGTATAAATCTCTTAGGTACATGCATATGAAAATATCATTAAACATTTCAAGTTTTTCAAATCAAAACAACTCGCTGAAATCTGTGTAAAAATGGGGTTGAAAAAATGTATCATGGTTATGCTTCCCTCGCTGTAGATTAGGCCTTGTCATCCTTCAGAAACATACTTCTGTTGTATCCCCTGCCTTCTCGGGTGTCCCTGCTGCTATTCGCTAATAAAGCCGTTGTCAATCCTTTAGCTGCCGGAAATGATTATTTCGCTGACGCGCTCACTGTCAGCATTTTCTTTCAAATTGTTTTTCCAAAATACACTGACAATGAAAATGTCAATGCTTCTCTGCAAAATGCACTGATAATGAGAATACCAACTCTCCTCTGCGCCTTTTTGTGCTTAAACACTAACAGGGGCTTGATAAAAAATTCACTTTGATAGTGAAAGATCAAAAACTCAAAAAGATAGCTACCAACTTTTGAGCTGAGGGTACTCGCTGCTTCCATTAAAATGTCCACCTTATCCATCCTCTGCCTCTTTCTCTCTCTAGTTTCCATGGGGATTTTCTTCTTGGTTTCCTTTGTTTTTTCTTCGACCCTTTTGAACTTGTAGCTTTCCCTTTGTTTATAATTAGGTCCTTTAGTGGAACATTATCCACATCTATGACTTCTTTGGCAAGGTCAGGGTTTTGCTTCAACTTTATATTCAGTCTCAATTTGTTTAACGACCTGGTGTGAGGTTTTTTACCTCCTTTGAACATCTCAAACAGGGTGGGTTCTTCTTCTCCTGGAATTTCTTCATCATGGGGTTCAGGCTCAATCCTCTTTCCTTTGTTTTGCTCAGGTAGTTGGCTTTCTGCAGGGGAAACTTCACTAGGTGGATTTTCAACATGAGGGGAGCTCACAGTAGGAGGATTTGTAGTAAACTTTATTTTCTAAGCCTAACACTTCTTTTAGAATAGACCTTGGGTATTTTAGGAACAAAAGGTGAGGGTTTGTCTTCCTTCTTTTAGCTTTTGGTTTGCACAATGGGGGTGACCTGAGAGGAGGTTCCTGCCTGAAATTTTTTGGTACCCTTCTTCCTTCCTCGTTTAGACTTAGGGGGCAAGGGTTGAAACCATCCCCAGAACAAAAAATGGCTCCACGTTCTTCCAACCTTTGCCAATTGATTTTCAATTAATAACTTAATTAAAGCTTTTTGTGATAGATGAAGTGTGGAGATGGGCTTGTTCTGGCCCGAACCCAAGTAACCATGTACTTGAGACTTTCTAATAAAAAATAACATGCATTGATTCTCACTTGTCCTGCTAGATGAGTTAAGAAATGGAAATGATATAAGTTTACCCTATTAAAACACCCTTCATATGTCAAATACAGCTGGGTAATTCGTAGTAGCCCATGCCATTTCTTCCAACCAAGACCTCTGCACCCCTACCTTCCAATTTCTTCCTTTGAACTCAGTCTTTAGGAATAATGGGACATTAATTCCAGCTAAAACGAGGTTCCAAAAGACTCTTTCTCCATTTGTAGGTAGAGCTATGAACTCTGTAATCAACTCCTCTGCCACCTGGAATGAAATCCCTCCAACCTCCATACGCTGACTGTTGAAACCTTGGGCAAATGCTCGAGCAACCTCATCATGGAAATCAGTGCATCATTTGAAAAATTCCGCCTACCTTGCCTGTCGAAAATGCTGCTGAATATCCAGGTAGATTTCCAGAAGGTCGGGCCCTTTTGGTTCATTTTTGTTTAATCTCCCGCTTTTTTCCATTAACTTCACAGTCTGGCGATCACGCGGAAGAAAAAACCGGGATTCGATCCTGGATTTCCAACAAGTATTTGCAACCGAACGACTTTTCATCGATAAAAGATAACATAAATCACAATGGCAACGAACAATTTCTATACGGGGAAAACAGTGATGTCCAGGGATGTGTGTTAGATCACTGATTGATGGGTAAAATAATGACTTAAACCTTTGATAATTACAAAACAACTACATACATCTTTGGTGGAAAATAACATTTTTTCAGCACGTACCTTTCACCTTTGGATTTATCATGGCATGATCGGTTAATTATTTCGTTGTTGACATCTAACGTGTCAACGCATTTCAAAAATTGAAATTGAAATTTTAAGTTTTGTGCTGATACTTTAGTTACCAACAAATACTCGATAACGCTGCCCATTGTCAATGTATTTCTCTAAAAAAAAAAATCTGAACTCACAAAAGCGTTAATAGTCCCATTATGAACGTTGTTTCCTATTTATTACAAATATTTCGTTGATACTGTAATTGTCAACATTTAAAAAATTTCAAACTTAAACAAATGTGATAGCAGTTTGTAAGATCTTTTACTTGATTTCCTTGATGTCTTGTACTAGAAGGCTAGGGGACGCATTAGATCTTATGCAGGATTATAGGTGGTCTCCATCTTGGTTTTGGTGTCCCTATACATGATCCTAACCCTCTAGAGGGATACATTAGCACATGTAGGGTGTGTTGAGAGCCATGGGCCTCACAATAGTAGACACACTCCATGGATCCCCAGAGATGTTCAGATATTGCTCGAGATTCACCTATTCGATGAAGAAGATGCACTTGGTTCACCTTTTCCCAACCAACCTCATAGTTGTATCATGCACTTCGCAGGTGACCCAGGACTTGTATGATGATGTGACGTCACTTACACTATCATTTGAGCCCTTACAGATGGTCTACAAGCATTTTCGACTTACTTTGAGACCCATGAGGCCACTTGTGTGCCCTCACAACCATTGGGAGCACCACATGTTTATTATGTGAATAACAAGGGGCCAAACCCTTATCCATTACTTTTGGAAGTCCAACTCATCATTTTGGTTCCTTATGGACTTCATTAGGCCTCTTAGAGAGCCCAACGTCATGCATCATTGATTATTCGACCTCTTGGGAGGCTTATTATTTTATTTATGAGCTAGTTTGGTGGGCTTGTTACCAATAGATAGTTATTTACACATTATTTTAGTTGATGGGCAAACGTAGGTTCAAATTAGGTAATTCGAACTCCTAAGTGTATAAATAGGAGAGACATGAATTCATTTGTATCATCACTTTGGATTGGATCATTCTCTCTCTTGAGAATTTTGCATCTCTTTCTTGGAGGACAAATTGGAGCATGGATGAATTTTGATGTTTGGATTGGATTTTTTTATCTTGGAGCTTCTTTATTAGCAAATGTATTAATGGTTGGATATATTCTCTTACATGTAAGTACTGTTGATTTTTAGTACCAACGGATGTGCTCTAAGTCTCAAAATTTGCAGGGAGGCTTAGACACATGCATTCTCCAATACCTAGAAATCGTTTTGGGAAATTCCACCCGGAGACAAGTTTATTAAAATAATTAATTATTTTTAATGAGTGCGTAAGTCTAAACTTAGGAAATTAAAATAATGAAAGGGTATTAATCTAACTATGGGTGAAACTTTTAGAAGAAGACGAAGATCGAGTCCAAATGATCGGAGCCGTTGATTAGAATCTAATCTGGGCCGTTGTTTCTCAAATCGAGTGAAGATCATAAAATTGATTTTCTGAAGCAAAGCAGTGGCCAGAAAGAATTTCGAAGTGGTCTTTTGCAGAGAGTGGCGGGGATAGTACCTAGTGAGGAGCCTTTCCTGGGCCAGAGAGTACAAGGCAGAGAGGAGAGAACAACGTCTAGAGAGAGGTTGACGTTGGCCCACGCAGTGCTGATGCAGTGGCAGTGCAGAGCCTAGAGGGAGGTTGAATTTCTTGCTAAGGAAATTGAGTTTCAAAAGCCGGGAGTTGGGGCGTGAGACTGGGAGGCTCGAAATTGAAGTTTCTGGGCAGCATAGGATCTGAAGGAGGAGCAGCGCAATCCCCAACAGAGGTGACATGGAAACTGTGTAGAGTTGATGCAGTTTTGTGCAGAATCTGACGCAGAGCCTCTTTCTAGTGAGATCAGGGTCAGATTCTTCTAGTGATAGGGTGAGAGCATCTCACTACTTGTTCTGTCTAGTTTGTATCTATATAGGATAGCCAGTTGGGCATCCAACGAATTGTACTCAAAATTATTACTACATAATAATAAAACCCTCAGCAGCTGCACTGGTTTTCCTGCATTGGGTTTTCCCAGAGACGTTTATCCAAAAAATCTATGTAGATGTGTGTGTGTTGTATCTCTTTCTTATTCAGTTTCTCGTTTCTGCTTATAATTGAAATGGTGTAGGCTACAATGTATTCATTTCAGTGTTTACTGTAGGAAACAATAAATAATTTGCTTCAGTAATTAACAAGTAGGAGAAATGTAATTAGTTGCTGCAGTAGTGATTTGGGTCACTCAATTTTCACGTGGTATCAGAGTTGCAGGTGAAGCAAAAGAGCAGAGTCAGAAGAACCTAGCGTTGAAGAGAAGGAGGGTTGAAGTGCTGCATAGGCAACAAATCAAATCCCTAGAGGGATTGCGCAGTCTAGGCTAGGAGGGAAAAAAATTTCAAGGAAGGGCTCTCTCTGAGTGACTCGACAGAGAGGTAAGACTTCTAGATCAAAGTTTGCCAGTGTCAGAGGGAGCAGCGCAAAAGCTTCGGCGAAGAGGAGGGTTTTGGTGGGACGTAGTTTTCTGCAGGCAGTTCTTAGGCAGAAAAATGTCAGAGAAAAGGAGAGACACGATTGAGGGAATTCTTTCTCAGACGACTTCTAGCCATGGAGTCTAAATTTTCATTTGCTGAGCAGCAGTGGAGAGGGGTAGATCTACAAGCTCCAGCAGAGAATGCGTAGACTAGTGTAGTGCTGCGCAGAGGAGATAGGAGGCTATTTGACTTTTTCGTTTGGCAGGTATGGTAGCCAGTGGGTTGAGAGATTAGGATCAGTTGGATGGTGCATCCAACTATGTGATCTGGAAGGCTAAAATGTCGTGCCTTCTAAATGAGCATTTTTTCAAAACCTACGTTGACAACGTGGTAGCTATGCCCACGGATCCAGATCCGCTCAAGAAATACAAGGGAGAGATGGCAAAAGCAAAGAGAATGATCCTTGACAGAGTGAAGGATCACGTGGTCTATCACATCGTTGGCAGAGGGACTGCCAAGGAGATGTGGGATGCATTGTCGATGTTGTATCAAGGATCTTCTGAGCAGCGAAAGATGTATTTAGAGCAGAAGATGAGATCTTTGCAGATGCAAAA
Source organism: Pinus taeda (assembly GCA_000404065.3). Taxonomy (NCBI): domain Eukaryota; kingdom Viridiplantae; phylum Streptophyta; class Pinopsida; order Pinales; family Pinaceae; genus Pinus; species Pinus taeda. The sequence continues at coordinate 94,598 of APFE031516465.1, read as the reverse complement.
GGGGGAGCGCATTGATCCATTCCTCATTAAGCTTCAGGAGACTCAAGATGAGCTAACAGCTGTGGGGTCAACACCTCAAGGTTCCGAGATGGTAAGACTAGCCCTAAATTTAGTATCTGAGGAGTGGCAAGTCTTTGTCCAGAGCATCCTGGGCAGGGCGACTTTGCAAATTGGGATGAAATGTGGGCAGCTCTTTAGCAAGAGGAACTAAGGAGAGACTTGGTCAAGTGTAAACTTTACGGAAGCAGCAACAGTGGGTTGGAGCCTGAGGAGGAGGAAGATAATGCAACCCTCGTATCCAAGGGACAACAGGAGCAATGGAAAAAGAAGAAATATGTTTTGAAGATCAAATGCTTCAGGTGTGGTGAATTCGGTCACTACGCAACATAGTGTCCTCTTAGGAAGAAAGTCAAAGATGAGAAGCATGATTCGAAGGTTGCAACCGCGAAGATTGAGGAGGAGGAGTTTGCCATGATAATCAAGATACCTCCAGGAGGGAGGTGGGCTGATTTAGAGCTGTAGTTCGAAAAAGCTACAGATGGGTAGGATCCTTGAGGAGCCCACCTCTTGGATCAATTCTTTGCTACTGGAGCCCAAAACAAAAGTAGCAGGATGTACCGGTGTCGGTTGGTGCAGAGGAGTGTTAGAGTGACAGTTGCAGAGGCTAGTAGCGCCAGAGACTGAGTAGCGTAGAGCAGAGTTGGCAACAGTGTAGATGGCAAAGGTCAGCAACAGCGCAAAGGCTTCGGAGGGTCAGCATATAGACTAGCAATAGTCAGACTCCAACAACAAGATGCATCATACTGAACACTTTCAGATGCTTTTCCATTGCTGATGCAGCAACAACAACAGTTGGAGAAAGTTGCAGTGCGGATGCAGTTGGCAATGGCAGTGCCAACAACAACATAGATGCAGAATTGAGAGGGAGTTGTTGTACGGATGCAGTGTTGACAATGGCAGGGTCAACAACAGTACAAATGCAACATTTGCACAGTAGTTGATGGATAGGATAACAGGCATCAATAGTGTAGAAGGAGATGTTACAGAACAGAGTGATGCTTCAGCAAGATGCATTGCTAGAGCACATTCCTCGCGAAGAGGGAGTGTTGATTTATGGTGGCATCAGATGTGCTCTAAGTCTCAAAATTTGCAGGGAGGCTTAGACACATGAATTCTCCAATACCCAGAAATCGTTTTGGGAAATTCCAGCTAGAGACAGTTTTATTAAAATAATTAATTAGTTTTAATGCATGCCTAAGTCTAAACTTAGGAAATTAAAATAATTAAAGGGTATTAATCTAACTCTGGGTGACACTTTTAGAAGAAGACGAAGATAGAGTCCAAATGATCTAAGCCATTGATTAGAATCTAATTTGGGTCGTTGGTTCTCAACTAGAAGATTATAAGAAGGACATCGATGGGCACTTGGAGAACACATTGAGTGAATATTAGAAGATTAATTTTCTAAAGCAGAGCAGTTTCCGGAAAGAATTTCGATGTGATCTTTTGCAGAGAGGGGCAGGGATAATATCTGGTGAGGAGTCTTTTCCTGGGTCAGAGAGTAAAAGGTAGAGAGGACAGAACGATGTCCAGAGAGGATGACACTGACCCACGTAGTGCTGATGCAGTGGCAGCATAAAGCCTAGAGGGAGATTGAATTTCCTGCCGAGGAAATTGAGCTTTAGAAGCCAGGGGCCGGGGTGTGAGGCCGGGAGATTGAAAATCAAAGTTTTTGGGCAGTAGAGGATCCGAAGGAGGAGAAACACAGTCCCCAATAGAGGTGATGCAGAGATTGCGTAGGGTTGACGCGGTTCTGTGCAGAAGCTAACATAGAAGGGATGTAGAGCCTCCTTCCAGTGAGATCAAGGTTGGATTGTTCCAGTGACAGGGTGAGAGCATCTCACCACTTGTTCTGTCTAGTTTCTCTCTGTATAGGATAGCCAATTGGGCATCCAACAAATTGTACTCAAAATTACTACTGCATAATAATAAAACCCTCAGCTGCCGCATCGGTTTTCTCGCATTGGGTTTTTCTCGGGACGTTTGTCCAAAAATAACTATGTAGATGTGTGTGTGTTGTATCTCTTTCTTGTTCAGTTTCTTGTTTCTGTTTATAATTTAAATGTGTAGGTTGCAGTGTATTCGTTTCAATGTTTACTATATGAAACAATAAATAATTTGCTTCGGTAATTTACAAATAGAAGAAACGCAATCAGCTGCTACAGTAGTGATTCGAGCCACCGAATTTTCACAAGTACAACTTTGATGCTATTTTCTTTTACTTTGTCACATACATTAATCATGGGATTTTCACTATTTTAGGGCTAATTGTTGCAAGCATTTACTGTTTCATTGTGGAATTATGTTTCTATATACCATATCTCTATGTACGGGCCATGTTTGTTGAACAAATTATCATAGAGATCGAAGTTATCTTGATAAGCCATCTTCATCTGCAAGTGAAGTATAAATGCTTTAAGGTCACTTTCTTTTTCGGTAACATTGGATGACGCTGCCCTTAGAGCCTTCTTGAGCTAGAAACGAGGTCCTTCTCCATAATTTTTCATGACTCCATTTCCCCAAGAGGAATTAGGCATTGGTCCATAAGGTGATCACCTTTAACCTTTTTCTTTACCTTTTTCCCCTATTTTCTAGGTCTATCCACCTAGGGCATCATTTTCCTATCAAAGTCGCCATAAAAAATGTTCGATCTCCTAGTCTCTACTGCGTTGTGTGTCCTTAAGGCATCCTCTAAATTTGAAGCTATTCCGATGGTGGAGTCTTGAGATAAGCCAAGCCCTAGCTCTGAGATCAAACTTTGTGTCGGTATTCCCTAGGCTAGCACCTCATAGGATCAATTTGACACCTTTGATTGGAAATCCTTGCTTTTATCATTTGCCTTTGTCTGGGTTAAGAACATCATTGGTTGCTAGACTTTCTCTCCTTAACCTAGGCTGGGTCCACTTGGTCCCATGTGGTCCCATACCTTTGAAAAGTAAATTCTTCAAGAACCACTCGGGAAGTCAAGTTCAATCAATGTTTTAAAAACCGGAACCGGTGACCAAACCGGTCCACCTAATGAACCGGGTTTCGAACTGGGACTGGTCAGGTTTAAACGAACCGGTTTTTAAAAAATACATTAAATAATTAATTTTTAATGAAAAACACTATTTTTAAGATTTAAAACCATGATTCCAAGCCAATAGAGACAAAATATGCAAAGATTGTCTCATTTATATACCATGTAAAGGTGAATATATCAAAATGGCACTGAGTGCAATACATATCATGGAAAAAATACATAAGCAATGAGGCTCTAAATGGCCTCTAGAGTGAAAAAACAAAGCCTACAAACTATGGGGCCAGTGGCCTACTACAAGACTCAAGTCTACATATATGATAATAGTGATCAACATTATCACTTGAAACTTCTCATGAATCATCATGATCAAACTTGGTTGAGTCTTGACTCCCAAACTTTGCAGTCACAAACTTCTCTATTGGTTCAGTGACTTGAGTCTCAAACTTTTGAAGGTATTCTGCCCTAATATGCCCTATTACTTCATTTGGTGCTCCACATGGCTTTACATGGTCTCCTATCCCAGCCAAGTGTTGCTTGAACCTGTTAATACCCCTTCCTTGAATGGATTTTTGGCAATATTTGCAGATCATTTTGCCATCAATCATATCACAATGAGCCCATGCAATATCTTTGGCTTTTGGAGGCATGATGACTACTACTTAGCTTAAACTCTTTGTTGTTCCACTGCTCCAACAAAAACTCAACACTCTCCAAGCTCCCAATCAAACTAACAAATACTCCAAATGAGATGTGTGAGACAAATGAGAGGGAGAAGGGCCTTTTAAAGGCTTGGAGAGGGTGTTTTTGGAGGGAAAGAACCCTTACTTTCCTTCCAAAAGACCCTAAAAAATTGGAAAACAATGCTGCGTGAGTGCTCCACGGCCATGGCAGCTAACCAGCTGGTTTAGGACGAAACCGGCCAGTTCCGTCCTAAATTGGCCGGTTAGGGCTAAAAAAAGGTGAAATGAGGAGGTAAACCGAGTTTTTAAGCCAGTTTGACCCGATGGGCTTGCTAACCGGCCGGTTTGACCGGTTACCAGTTCAGACCGGGCGATTTTTAAAACACTGAGTTCAATAAGGATTTTAGGATTGGGAAACTCCTTTATAAGGCATATTCCTCTAACCTAACCCTCAAATCGTCACCTCCTTATCCTGGAAATCTTTGTACCTTGCTTAAAGAGCAAGTAAGCTCCATGCTTAACCTCCTTCTAGCAAAAGGATCATTAAGGTCACTTCACATCTATTTGTTGATTCATCTTTCACAAGTTACTTTCAATATACCAGGTCTCCGCCCATTTGTGAAAGTCCGTAAAGATTAGGGAGTTTGAGTTGAGATGACAGTGGGCTAAGCCTCCATTGTTGCCCTTAACCTAGTAGTAGTCCTTCAAGGATCCCTTTTAGGACCCCTTCTAGTTTGAGCGGTAACATGATCATTATATTGTTTTTCATCCATCTCTATGCATTTGGAGTGGAAAAAGTGGAGGAATCAGCGCACAGAACCATTTTTACCGGCAGGACCTAGTTTGGTAAAACGGAGTTTGAAACCTTCCGGGAGCGTTTTCAAGCATCAAATGATGTTTTTTGGGGGTAAAACTTTGCCGCACTAGCACAACACCATTTCATGTTATTCTACACACAAAGATCTTTCCAACGGCACAAAAAGCGCGTCAAGCGGAGTCCATATGCAAAAGTTATGTCACTCAGAAGTTGACCTTCTTGTTTTCACACCTGTTGTTCAGGAGGATGTCGCGTCAGCGCCCATTATTCATGGAAAATGGGCTAGCCACATGCTTATGATGTAAAAGGCTATAGAAGAGTCCATATTGTAACTCTAGTTAAGAGTTGATGTAGTCAAAATTAACCACTAGTAGACTATCGGGTTGTGTTATAACCGAGCCATTAGGAGGAAGAGACATTCTATTCTTTCGAGAGAATTTTGTTCCATAGCTATGAAAAGATAGTCAAGAAAGATAGGAGGTAGAGCACAGAGAGAGGATCTATGCATTATAGCAGCCCACGGGCCATAGACATTACTTCTTTGTACCTGCAACCATATTTCCAGACAGAGAAAGAGAGTGAGCGGCCTCACCTTCCAGCTAGGTTTTCTCTCGAAAGGGTTTCTCAGAGAGCATATCTTGTGTCTTGTGTGTGTGCGCTTATTTTGTTGTTCTCTTCTTTGCATAATTTCCATTTGCATGCATGCACTAATTACAGTTAAATGCATGCACTAATTACAGATCAACTGAGTAAAAGGAAAATAAAGATAACAGTGAATTGTTGATTTGGGGTAGCCGGATGTGTTCTAAGGTTCAAATTTTGCAGGGAGGCTTGGGCACAAATATTCCAAAGAACCTAGAAAGCGTTTTGGGAAATTCTACCCAGAAGTGATTTTATTAAAATAATTAATAATTTTAATGGGGTTCCTAAGTCTAAACTTAGGAAAATTAAAATATTAATGGGTATTAATCTAATCAAGGGTGAAACTTCTAGAAAAATCCATGGATCAAGTCAAATCGTTTTGAGCCTTTGATAATGTTTTAATTTAGGTCATTGGTTGCCCAACAGGAAGATATAAGAAGGGTCTTGAGGGTCATTTGGAAGATACACAGAGAGATTGAGAAAATCAATTTTCTGAAGTGAGAAGTTCTCAAGAGGAAAATCGATGAGGAGATCTTGCAGCAGGGGGGCATTGTGAATCCGGGAGAAGGAATTTCAGAGAGTACAAGGCCCAGAAAGGACAGAAAGATATCTAGAGTAAGGCTGACGTTGGCCTACGCAGTGCTGACACAGAGGCAATGCAATCATTGAGGGGAAGTCGAGTTTTTGCTGAGGGAATTCGAAGTTCAGTTGTCGGAAGCTAGGGTGTGAGTCTTTGAGGCAGGAAAGTCGATTTCTCAGCCAACAGAGGATCTAGAGCAGAGAGGCAGCGTAATACCTAGGAAGGGTGATGCAGAAATTGCCTAGGGTGACGCAGTTATGCGTAGAAGCCACGCAAAGGGTGACGCAGTTACTCCAGAGCTGAAGTATCAATCACTGATTCTCTGGTGACAGGGTGAGATCATTTCACCAGTCTTTTGTCCAGTATTTTCTCTGTAAGGATTGCTAGTTGAGCATTCTAGATTTGTACTTAGAATTTTCTCCTGCATAATAATAAACCCTCAGAGTTTCTGCACTAGTTTTCTCGCATTGGGTTTTTCTGGGGACTATTTGTCCAAAAATAATTGTGTCCTATGTGTTTCATTGTTCCTGAATCCTTCTTGCTCAGTATTTTGTTTCCGCATATATAAAATAAGTGAAGGCTGCAGATGTATTTACTTTGAAATTTACCATAGAAGACAGTAAATAACTTGCATGATTTAATCAAGGAGGAGAAGTAACATCAGTTTCCTGCAGTAGAGATTCCAGTGTAGGAATTTTCACATGGTATTAGAACTAGTGCAAGAGAAACAAGAGGAGCAGAACCAAAATCTCCAGCGTTGAGCAGAAGGGGAAATTGAAAAGCTGCAGGAGGCAGCAAGTCGAAACCCCAGAGGGTTTGTGCAATTCCAGCCAGAGGGTCGAAAATCCGATGGGAGTCTCTCTCCGAGCTATTTGACGGACAGAAAGAGCTTCCAGTTCAATTTTTGCAGTGGCAAAGGGAGCAACGTTGAGCCTCAGCATGAGGAGCAACTGGTGGACACAGATTTTTCAGTAGGCAGCTTTACTAGGCTGAAAAGACGTCAGAAGAAAGAAGCAATAGAGCATAGTGAGGGAATACTTCCTCAGTGATTTCTTGTCAAGGAAATCAGTATTTCTCGATTGCTGAGTAGTAGAGGAGCAAAAACTTACCAACTCCATCAAGGAGCGCGTAAGTTAGTCGAGGAGCTACACAGTGGGGAGAAGGATGGAGCAGTTTGACAGTTTTTCGGAAGAGATGGCAACCAGTGGCTTGAGGGATCAGGATAGGTTAGACGAGGCTTCGAACTATGCCATCTAGAAGGCTAGGATGACCTTCCTGCTTGATGAGCATGCCCTCAAGATGTACGTTGACAATGTGGTGGTTGAACCTATGGATGCAGATCTGCTAAAAAGGTACAAGGTTGAGATGGCTAAGGCAAAGAGGATGATCTTGGACGGGGTCAAGGATCACGTGGTGTGCCACATTGCAAGCAAAGGGACCGCTAAGGAAGTGTGGGATTCCTTGGCCACATTATATCAGGGAACTTCCGAGTAGCGGAAGATGTACTTAGAGCAAAAGCTGAGATTTGCTCAGATGCAGAAGGGGGAGCAAGGGGATCCGTTTCTTACGAAACTGAAGGAGACCTGTGATGAGCTATTAGCTGCGAGACATACTCCTCAAGGCTCAGAGTTAGTGAGATTGGCTCTAAACTCCGTCTTAGATGATTGGCAGATCTCTGTCCAGAGTATCATGTGCAGGGCAACGTTGCCAAATTGGGACGAGATGTGGGCAGTTCTGAAACAAGAAGAGCCGAGGAGAGACCTGCTCAAGGTAAAACTTGACGGGAGTAGCAATAGCAGTGGGTCAAAGCCCAAATTGGAGGAAGAGGATAACGAAGCCCTTGCATTGAAGAGACAATCGGGGCAACAAAGACATAAGAAGGACATCTCCAAGGTGAAGTGCTTTAGATGTGGCGAGATGGGCCACTATGCATCCCAATGTCCTTTGAAGAAAAAGGACAAGGATGAGAAGCATAATCCAAAGGTTGCAACCGCAAAGATTGTCGAGGAGGAGTTCGCCATGATAGTCAAGATACCTCAAGGAGAGAGGTGGGTTGATATAGAGTTGTAGTCAGGAGGACTATAGATGGGCAGGATGCTTGAGGAGCCCACCTCTTGGATCATCACCTTGCTACGGGAGCCCATGAATAGTAGTAACAGGATGGCAGAGTTTCAGTTGGTGCCATGAAGTGTTGATTCGACAGATGCAGTGGCTAGGAGAGCCAGAGACTGAGCAAAGCAGAGCAGAGAGGCAGCAGTGCAGAGCTTCAACAACGCAGTGGCTTCAAAGGAAGGGTGGGACTAGTAGTAGTCAGGATGTCAACACTGAGGTGTATCCACTGGATACTTGTCTAATTTTGGGTGTTTTCAGTTGCTTCTCTCAGCAACTGAGTTGCGGTACATATGCAGTGTTAGCAGTGGCAGTGCTAGCAACATAGCAGATGCAACGTTTGAGAGGGAGCTGTAGTATAGATGTAGCATCGGCAGTGGAAATGTCAAAGGAATCAGTACAATGGCAGAAGAAGCATAGTGGTTGGTGGATAGTACGTCAGACATCAGGAGTGCAAAGATGATGCTTCAGAGTCAGAGTAACATGTAGAGAGGCAATGTATTTCTAGAGCACATTCTTTGCTAAAAGGGAGTGTTGATTTGGGGTAGTATTGGATATGCTGTAAGCCTCAAATTTTGCAGGGAGGATTGGGCACATGTATTCCAAAGAACCCGAAAAAAGTTTTGAGAAATTCCACCCAGAAGTGATTTTATTAAAATAATTAATATTTTTAATGGGGTTCCTATGTCGAAACTTAGGAAAATTAAAATATTAATGGGTATTAATCTAATCAGGGGTGAAACTTCTAGAAAAAGCCATGGATCAAGTCAAATTGATCTGAGCCTTTGATTATGTTTTAATATAGGCCATTTGTTGCCCAACAGGAAGATATAAGAAGGGACTTGAGGGTCATTTGGAAAATGCATAGAGAGATTGAGAAAATTGATTTTCTGAAGTGAGAAGTTCTCAGGAGGAAAATCGATTGAGGAGGTCTTGTAGCAGGGGGGCAGTGAGAATTTGGGAGAAGGAATTTCCGGAGAGTACAAGGCAGAGAAAGCATAGAAAGACGTCCAGAGGAAGGTTGACGTTGGCCTACATAGTGATGACGCAAAGGCAACACAATCAGTGAGGGGGAGTCGAGTTTTTGTTGAGGGAATTCGAAGTTCAGTTGCCGAAAGCCAGGGTGTGAGTCTGGAGGCAGGAAAGTTGATTTCTCAGCCAACAGAGGATCCAGAGTAGAGAGACAACGTAATACCTAAGAGGGATGATGCAGAAGTTGCCCAAGGTGACATAGTTTTGCACAGAAGCCACGTAGAGCGTGATGCAGAAGTTGCTCAGAGTGATGCAGTTTTGTGCAGAAGCCACGCAAAACCTCCAGAGCTGAAGGATTAGTCACTGATTCTCCATTGATAGGGCGAGTTCATTTCACCTTTGTTTTGTCCAGTGTTTTCTCTGTAAAGGATTGCTAAATGAGCATCCTAGAGTTGTACTCAGAATTTTCTCCTGCATAATAATAAACCCTTAGAGCTGCTGCGCTAGTTTTCCCGCATTGGGTTTTTCCGGCGACTATTTGTCCAAAAATAACTGTGTCCTATGTGTTGCATTGTCTTTCCCACTCAGTGTTTTGTTTCTGCAGATATAAAATAAGTGAAGGCTGCAGATGTATTTATTTCGAAATTTGCTGTAGAAGACAACAAATAACTTGCATGATTTAATCAAGTAGGAGAAGTAACATCAGTTTGCTGCAGTAGAGATTCTAGTGTAGGAATTTTCACATGAGCAATAGGGCAGTGATAAGCTACTTATGAAATTTCCTTATGCCAGTTGTGTCAAATAGTCATAAAATTTTCACTTCTTGCTGACCTATACTAGAGCACTTGAGATAGAGAACAAACGGTGAAAATATGCTTATGCCACTGATATATCAGACCTGATTATGCTTATTATGCAGATTGGACAGTCATGAAATCACTAGATCTTTGCCAAATGAACAATGTTTAATTTACCTAAGTGACTTGCCATTTTATTTAGCAATGTGTGAGTAATTTTTATGTTGATTAGATGAAGTAAATGTCACTGTTTCTATCAGACTTTAGTAAGCATTCAAAACAGAAATGGAATTTGCAATTTTGTGCCAAACAAAGAATGCTCCACTAATGCAATTAATTCCTTAGGTTATTAGGTAATTTATGAATTTTTTTAGGGCACTTTTATAATGATTTCATTACTGTTATGAAACAATTTCCTAGCTGTAGATGAGCAGTGAGGAAACAAAGGGTTGGAGGGTGCAAACTAGTGAGCCCTTTGGTCTTGTAGATGCCTACTGAGAATGCCCAGAACTTCTTCAGTAGCTTAGACCATCTGTAAACACAAGAATCGTCCTGATATCTCTGTAAAATTCAACAAACTTTAGCCCAAAATTCAGTTTATTACCAAACAGTGAGGAAGAGAGGACAACAATGCCCAATTCGGCCCATGGCTAAGGCTGGAAAGGCTGTAAGGCCTGACGTCTAGGGCAATTAGGGGTTTTCAGCCTTGAAAAATGGGCAGAACAGGGCTGCATTGAGGGGGGGGGGATGAAGGCCTTAGAGGCCATGACAGTGAGGGCCGAGAGGAGCAGAGGGAGATTGAGGGCAGTGGAAGGCTAGAAAGAGGTGAGTGGTGGGCCAAAAAGAGGGAAAAAGGCAGGACGGAGGAGGAGAAACAAAGCTGATAGGGTTAGGAGGGAAGGGAAAGGCTTGCGGCCAAGCCTTAGGGGATTAAGGAGGCCCACAGCAAGGCTGGAGGGCAATCCAAGGAAGAAACAAGGGCAGCGGAGGAGGCTATGGCCTTAAACAGGCTTGCGGCTAGGCCAAATTAGGCCCTAGAGGCTGACGCAGAAAAGAAAGGGACTGCGACAAGGGGCTGGGTAGGGGCAACGTTTGGCATAGAGGACCTAAAATTTCTTGAAACCCTCACAAAATTCAAAAAATGCTTCAGATCTCTAAATTTGTCTGCAAATGATCACAAAATGCCCCTTGAAGTTTGACGTTTTCTCCTTGGACTCAATTGTTGAGATTGGAAGAGCAACAGATGGTGGATCTTGCCTTCCTAGGCCTAGATCCACCTCTAGAAACCCTCTAAAAAATTTCCAAGGGATGAAACCCTTAAAACCCTCGAAAAATCTTCAAATCTAGCTTGAAGTTGACTTGCACAAATAAAATTTCAAAAGCCCAAAACCCCATCTATATACAAAAAATCAAAATAAATCCCAAAACCCCAACTGCACACAAGGATTAGAAAATAAAATCATCTATAAAAAATTATTTTACAATATACACAATGATTTATGGCTCTTATAAGAAGATCTATTCATTAAATGCACAATAGATAAACATAGATGAGTGAAATAATTTAAATGGTTGAGCAATGACCAAGATCTCTGCAAAACCAATTGTCAGATAAGGCCTGAAATTTAACAAAGTCGGCCCTTAATCTTTCTTGTCTTGGGAGTTGGCTGGTCCAACCGAAGACTTCCCCTCACGCCCAAGATCTGAATCCTTGAAGTCTCTACACTCTTAAGATTAACTTATTGGATCAATAGGGGCTAGATAGACACCATAACCCTCAAGATCTAGATATACCTGCTAGATCAATCAAGTTAGAATGCTTCTCTAAACCCAATAACTCATGCAAGATAACTGTGAAAATAGTTAATCCAATCAACTGGCTAAAGAAATAACAACTCATAAAATATTATTCAGTAGAGCATTAAGAACATGATCCAAAAAATTACCATAAGAAGCAGAAGAGGAACACCACCATGAATAAACCCCAAAGTCTTTCTATTATTTCCAGAAAAAATTACAGCAGCAGAGCTTAACTCAGAGCTTCTTAACAAAAAATTTCGGTATCTTGAGAAGCAAATGAATTCTAATTTATAGATAAATCCTCCAAGTGGAAAATAACAGCGAATTTGCTTGATTCCCGTCAAAATAATCTCGACCATTGATAAATATTTGATCATCTTTTAATCAGCAAATGACCTTTAATTTATAGATAAATCCTCCAAGTGGAAAATAACAGAGTTCGCTTGATTCCCGTCAAAATAATCTCGACCATTGATAAATATTTGGTCATCTTTTAATCTCCATCGTTGAAAATCTTTATTTTTGAGGAATTTTCGAATTTATCATAAAAAACCATTTTTTATTAGCTTAAAAATAATTATTTTGAACTAATTTTCTCAAAAAATTGACTTTGACTTAACCACCAGGCCCAACGGTCCAATTTTTCTTGAAATTTTCAATATTCCCTTGGCGGGAGAAAAATTAATTTCTTTGATACCCATGAATTTTTCCACTTGGAGAATTTAATTTCTCTAAGATTTTAATTTTGACTCTAATTAATTAATTATTTTGCTTAGGATTTTAATTTAATTTTGCCAAACAATTTAATTAATTGACACTTGAGGGGATAATTAATTTTTTCCACCCTCCAATATTTTAGCCATGGCATCCAAGTATGAGGGACTATGCACTAAAATATTTTTTACATAAGCTAATTACATTTCAACCCTCAAAGGGGAAACGCCCGTTTGTTATAGACTCTCAATATATTACCCAATTCTGTGACTCAATATGATCTAGTAAACCAAGTGATTTGTAATAAAATAATTTAGTCAATTAGCTTAAATTATTCCCAAATCACTTTTACAAAAGACTCTATTAAAACACTAAGACTCACCTAAGACCTTGACGATAAGTTCCACCCTAGCTTTGGGGTGAGGCTAGAGGGAAAAAATTTGTTGATCATCCGTGTTTAGAAACACAAATGAATCAATGAGACGAAAAACCTCCTAGGATGAAATTCGTCGCCAAAATATTAGGCTTACCTAGGTTTTTTTATACATATATGGTCTTACTAGCATCATTTACATTAAAATTTTGCAGAATGGGTTTACAAGTTTGACAAATTGATCACTAATGATGATGAATCCAGGATAATTTGAATGCTCAAACATGATGGAATCTCCTTTGCAAAGGAGTGTACTGCTATAGTGTAGTTGACACGGAGTGGTCAATAGATCCAATGGAGAAATGTGGACCCAGATGGGAAAAGTGTGAAAATGGGTTATAATGAGCAGAGGGGAGTGATATATATTGTGTTAGGAAGCGGGACCACACAACCAAAATCAGACTTTCCCATGTAGTGCCACTCCTAAAGCTAGTAGCCAATAGAGGAAATTCCACGGGAGTAGGATACAAGATTAACCACCAAGTTGGGACAAGGGAACAAGTGTACAAACCAAGCCCATTCTTTCCACCGAACATCCCCACTAATCCATGTCCAAATGTGTCCAAGAAAAGCAACCATAAACACCCAATTTCAAAATGTAAAGCCATACCATGGGGTTGGAAGGCCCACCATCAAATATACAATCATAGCAGATGGGCGAGGGCACATAATGCATGGTTGGTTCAGGTGGCAGAGAATAATGGCACATCGAGCTATGTGGTTGCTGCAAGGGGTTGTTGGCTGAAGACCATTCCAGGAGAAAAATTATCCTATTGGGGTCACCCACTGGTGGTGGGTAACAACGCCCAAGTCTCAAAATTGTGGTCCTCTTTGAAATCGATGCGCTTAAGATTTGAGTCCTTTTACAGACGTGTCTCAATCGCATGTTATCAGATTTGAGCCAAAAAGTACCTCAAGATAGAGCTCGTGCCAAGGTTCTACAACCAGTATTTGGTCAAGGTTACTAGAAGGTCAACCCATGTTGTGGTATTTATCAGAGGTTTTTGTAATTGTTGATAAAGTTTGTTGGCTTTGAGCATTCTTCCTTTATTTTTAGAAGCATTCTACATCTTGGGCATTCAAATTAATAACAATGGTAACTTGCAAGTGGTGTTTTATGTAAGTTCTCCACTGATTATTTTGTAAAAGGGTTCATTTTCGGTAGAAATTGACACCCTTCTTGATTTTCCCGCATGGAATATCGTAGTTTTTTTATCTTCATCCATGTGAACATTTTAATAAACATATTCATCTTATCATTCTGTATGGGATAAGAGGGGATTGATAATTAGGCTTCGTGTTTTGAAGCCCTATTAATCAAGCCTGTACAAGTGAGCTTGAGTAATAGTTATATCATCTTATCACCTTATATCTGATAGGGGGGAATTGATTATTAGCTACCAGTTTCGAAGAGCCTAAGCCACAACCTGAGCAACAATGAAAGCCAAAGCCTCAAGCTTGAACCAAAATCAAAGTTGCTGCCAGAGTCAAAGTTATGAGCGTGATTCAATTTATGGTCATCTTCAAACTGGTATTGGGAGCACATCCTCTAGCAGAAGACTTCAATTTCTAGCCAGATTTGGAACTGTCCTAGAAATTGCACTATGCAATCTAGAGTTGGTGGTCAACCTTAAACCACTGCTGGTTGAGACTTTAATGGTCTCCCTTTTCAAAGCATTAGGGGGCACTTCCTCTAGTAGAATACTTCAGCTTCTAGCCAGATTTGAAATTGTTTCAAGAATTGCACCAAGCGATCTAGTGTTGGCGGTCATCCTAAAACCACCACCGGTTGAGACCTCGAGCTCTCCTGCATTTTGGTTTGTGGTCTTCCTTAAAAGCCACCATTTCAAAGAGCAGATTTAGCTAACTGTTGCCATGCAATTTTGCATTTTTGTATTAGAACTCTCTCCTTGGACTCGTATATACCCCTTTGGATTAAGGGGGGTAATGTTGGACACCTAATCCCCTAAGGTTATGGTTTGGAAGGTGAAACATCATGGAGAGTCCAAGAGACCTTGGAAGATGAATCCAACGATCACATAATGTATTTATATGTAATATCTTTGTGAATAATAATGCAATTCACACTAATCTTTCATATCTTGTTGCACATTCAATGAAGTAGGATGCTCACACAAAATGCAACACACAAATGCAATTCAATGATTTATTTAAAATACATCAAGTTCCATTGAACAAAGAAAGAAATTTTAGTTCACCATCAAGCTTAGCAATCTAAAAGTATCGAAATCCTACTTTGCCATGGACCTTCACTAGGATAGGATTACGATCGACAAGGACTAGATCGCCCACTTGAAATTATTTACCTTGTCTTCAAACCCATTGTTTCTTTTTATTTTGGAATGTTGACATCTTGGTTTTGTTTATCAGTGTGTTCTTAACTTGGTAGACATTTCTTGGAGGTTCAACTTCTTTAAATTTTTCATGCCCTTTTGGCTCAAAGTGTTTTTGCTTGGTATGCAAATCTTTTGGAGGAGTATTACCTTTAGATTTTCTAACAGTATTGGGAAATGGAAAAGGTTCTATATCTTCCACATGCTTGGGCATGTGTGGTTCCCTATAAAGGATGAATGACACTACATCTACAATCAATATAATGGCATATGATAAATCCATTTGTGGATGTCCTCCAATTTAGGCACGCAACTTCCTAGGTAAGAGTATTCCCTAGGCATCTGGAACTTCTAGGACTACAATATCTGTCAAGACATAAATGTCATTGTTAGTAGCCAAGGATGCCTTGACATCCTTGATAAGACCATACACAAGTATAAACTTTGAGTCAAAGCCTCACACATAATTATAAGGCCTAGTAATTTCCATTTCTAATTGGTTCATGACTCTTAAAGGCATTCCATTAGTGAGGCATCGAAGTCATTGATATGATTGTGCATGATTACATTGTTTAACACTAGGGACAATAAGAGATGTGTGTGACCTCCAATTTTTTATGTTATTGTACATGTTTTGGAGAATGATTGGAGAGTCTTCAAGCTCCTTTTCAAGGGTAAATGCCTTCTCGAAGTTTCCTCTTTGGGGCCCAAGTTTGTCGAGTTCCAAAAGAGGCACCTCCACATTCATCTTGGCTAACACATTTCCTAAGTCGACATCCAAAGACACCTTAGAATTTTTGTGCATTTGTCTTAGTCACATTCTTAGGCGGTGGAGGTGGCCTATCCTTGTTTAGGAGGGTGGTTCTAGAAATAGTGCTTGCTTGGTTTTGGTCATTACTCTTTGAATAGTGTAATCCTTTAAACCTTCCTCCTTCCTCAACAACCATGATTGGCTCAACTTAATCGCTAGTGGCTTCTTCGGTATTATCATGTTTTTGTTGGAAGAAGGATTCTCCAACCAAGATATTAAAAGGAGCATTATCATTTAAAACACTTAGATGCTTCAGAGTTTCCTCCTCTTCCACTTGATTATAGGGACACTCCTCAAGGGGGTATGAAACTCAGTGCAAGTTTGACACCAAGAGTTCCTTGCTTGGCCAAGTGTATTGGGAATACTTTATTGTGAAACATTGGCCCCAATAAATGCATTCTTTTTGGGAGGTCTCTCTTTATTGAATTGTTAGTTGAGAGGAAATTTTTTGATTGGCTCCCTTTTCTCTTTCCAAAATTGACAACTTGTTCATCATAGCCATTTGCCCTTGCATCAACTTAGTAGTGACTTTGTCGAATCTTGGGAAAATGTTTGCAAGCCAAGGTCTACTTGGGTGCTAGGCTTAACTTTTGGTTCAATTTTAGTCCTTAGATAAGCAAGAAAGTCAATTTTGGATGCATTGAGATTTTGCTCTATTTCAATAGCTAATATTTTAGCCTCATCTAAATATTTAGGCTTCTTGTCTCTTAGACCATATGAGATGTGTCTAAGAAAGGCTTTAATGAATCTATCAAGGATAGTATTATCAATTGGTTTGTATAGATTAGGAACCTTCTTGAGTAGATTATCAAACTGTTGTGTGAGCTCACTAGCGTTTTCATCGTATGTTATTCTAGCCACTTGGAATTTGTCAAGAAGCATAATGCCTTGTTTGACCATGGACCATCTTTTGTTGAAGGTTTGGTGAAAGGTAACCCAGTCTGCAAGAATGCCTTGAGGTAAACTAAGGTACTAGTGTTGGACACAGATTGTCATTGATGTCAATATGGCAATATTCAAGGAAGGAGACAAAGCCAAAGCAGAGGAGCACACAGAGCCATCGGAGCAGTGTTGTGTAAATCGCGATTAAATGAAAAAATCGCGATTTTTTCCCTTTACCGATTAAATCGCGATAAATAAACGAAAAAATCGCCATAATTTTTTTTTGCTGATTTTTACTGAAAAAATCGCTGGGGGTCGTGACAACACGATTTTATAAACTTTATTTGGGTTTTTCATTTGCTCATTTGGACAGTCGCGCGCGCGGAGGGAGGAGCTCTTGGAGACCAAGCTGAAGAGGGTTTTTACTATTTAGCCAAATCTAAGTGCTTAGAGGAGAAAATCAAGAGGAGATCACCGATTTCTCCATAGAAACGGTATGTGGATTAATTTATTTTTGTTTTCATTGTTTAAAAACATTGTTTTTGTATGTTTTTCATTGTTTTTTGGTTGGGAAACTTCGTATGGGCACCATTTTTCTTTTGTTTTCATTGTTTTTAAAGATTTTTTTGTATTTCTCCATTGTTTTGGGTTGAGTAACTTGGTATGACTATGGGAACCAATTTTTTTTTTGTTTTTTTTTTTTCATTTTTTTTTTAAACATTGTTTATGTTTTTTTCATTGTTTTTGCCATTTGGTTGGGTAACTTGGGTTTGGAATGGTTGGGTAATTTGTGTTTGAAACTTTGAACTTTGGAATGTTTGTTTTAGGTTGGGTTACCGGTAACTTGGATTTTCATTGTAGAATCATCAATGTAAAAATTAAAAATTAAAATACTAAATTGTAATTTGTAAATTTGCAATTTGTAATTTTGTAAATGCTAAATTGTAATCCTAAATTCCTAATCCTTATTTTCCCATAGGTTCACAACTGCATCGAAACACCATTCAAGACTTCAAGTTTGCAACTTCAAAGTTCAAAAACAAACATGCCAAGGAAATTGGATTTTTTATGGGAATATGGTGTACCTAATGCTCCGAATGATAGAGTAAACTTGAGTTGCAAGTTGTGTGGAAAGGAGATGTCCGGGGGGGTGTACAGGTTGAAGTTTCACCTTGCAAAAATCCCTGGACATGATGCAGAGCCTTGTACAAATACAAATCCTGAACTTATCCAAAGAGCCATGAGAGCATTGGAAACTTTAGAGCAGAATAGAGAGGTCAAAGAAGAACTCAAAAGGCAACTAAAAAGGTTAGTTGAAGGAAGTGGGCCAAGTGGCACTAGTTCTACTGCAGCATCAGCCAATCCGGTAGCTGCATCATCATTTTTTGTTCCTTGAACCACACCTGGTTCATAGCCATCTATCGGTTCAATGCTAAAAAGAACTGAGAAAGAACAAGCTGCCAAGTTGTTGGCAAAATTTTTCCTCTGGAGTGATATTCCTTTCAGCATTGTAAGGAATAATCCATTTTTCCAACTTGCTATTGATGCTATTGCTAGTGTTGGCCCGGGGTACAAAAGCCCTTCTTATCATGATTTCAGAGGCCAGATTCTTCAAATGAAAAGCGTGACTGCACCCAAAGATTGGAGGATTTTAGGGCATCATGGGCAAAAACAGGATGCACTGTTATGTTAGATGGTTGGACTAACCAAAAGGGGAGAACCCTTATAAACTTCTTGGTTAGTTGTCCCAAGGGGACTATGTTTATCAAATCCGTTGATGCATCTAATCAAATCAAAGATGCAAGAACTTTATGTGATTTGCTGGATGTGTTTATTTTGGAGGTGGGTGAACAACATGTTTCCCAAGTCATAATGGACAATGCTGCAAATTATGTTGCTACTGGTAGGATGCTTATGGACATGCATCCTACTTTATTTTGGACACCTTGTGCTACCCATTGTATTGATTTGATGTTAGAGGACATAGGGAAAATTCCCTTTGTCAAAGATATTGTTGACTCATCAAAAAGCATTACAAAATTTATATATAATCATACCTCTGTGCTTAGCTTGATGAGAAGATTCACCAACAACAAAGAGTTGGTGTGCCCCACCATTACACGGTTTGCCACCAGTTTCATATCTCTTCAATCCCTCTTGATTTCTATGGGGGATGTGAAGAGAATGTTTCTTTCAGAGGAGTGGCGTGCTTTGCCAATGAGCCACAAACCAGAAGAAGAGGCCGTATGCAGACTAGTTTCATACTAGGAAGACTTCTGGGCGGGAGTGCAGGAGGTGTGCGTCGTTACTGAACCTTTGGTAAAGGTTCTTTGGTTGGTTGATGGTGAGAAGCCCGCAATGGGCTATTTGTATGAAGCCATGGATAGGGCCAAAGAAGCCATTCGGGCCTACTATGATGATAAGGGAGATGATGGGTTTCAGAAACAACTCCTTCTATGGGGAGTGATGATGAGCGATGGACCAACACACTCCATCGTCCCATTCATGCTGCAGGGCTTTTCCTGAACCCTGGATTTTCTTATGCATGTGGGTTTGATTTTGATGCTGAAATCATGGATGGATTCTTATCCTGTGTTCAGAAAATGGTGCGATCTCCAGAACAACGTACGGAGATCTCTAAACAAATTGAGACATATAGGATGGCAGGTGGCACATTTGGCTTTGACATGGCTGTCAATGATAGGCTG